>JASCZI010151129.1:25031-64630 GCA_036250425.1 Stylosanthes scabra | reverse complement strand
CAAAACGTGAAGTCTTTGGACCTGTAGTCCAAACACCTGAAGGTGTAAAACCCATTGGATATAAGTGGGTATTTGTGAGAAAGCGAAATGAAAATAATGAAATTACGCGCTACAAAGCTCGACTAGTAGCGCAGGGTTTCTCACAAAGGCCAGGCATAGACTATGAGGAGACATATTCTCCTGTAGTAGATGCAATTATCTTGAGGTATTTGATTGGCCTATCTACATATCATAAACTAAAGATGCATCTGATGGATGTAGTCACAGCTTATCTATATGGGTCATTGGATCGTGATATCTACATGAAAATCCCTGAAGGATTAAAGATATCTAAGACATCCAATGCGAATCAGCAAGGGCTATACTCTGTTAAATTGTAAAGATCTTTATATGGTCTAAAGCAATCCGGAAGGATGTGGTATAATCGTCTTACAGAGTATTTGATGAAAAAGGGATTCAAGAATGATAACATTTGCCCATGTGTTTTTATAAAGAAATCTATATCTGGATTCATTATAATTGCTGTGTATGTTGATGATTTAAATATCACTGGATCTCCGGAAGAGATTCCTAAAATCGTTGATATCCTAAAAGAAGAATTCGAAATGAAAGATCTTGGAAAAACTAAGTTCTGTCTCGGCCTGCAGATCGAGCACATGAAGGATGGGATATTTATCCATCAAAAGACTTACACAGAGAAAATCCTCAAAAGATTTTACATGGATGAATCACATCCAGTGAGTACCCCAATGGTTGTAAGATCATTAGATGTGAAAAGAGATCCGTTCCGACCTAAAGAAGATAATGAAAAAGTCCTTGGTCCTGAAGTATCATATCTCAGTGCTATTGGAGCATTGATGTATCTTGCTAATAATACGCGACCTGACATATCGTTCGTTGTAAATTTATTAGCAAGATATAGCTCCTCTCCAACCAGAAGACATTGGACTGGAATTAAGCAAATCTTTAGGTATCTTCGTGGAACGGCTGATATGGGGTTGTTTTATAAATATGAATCCAAACCACAACTGGTTGGTTATGCAGATGCAGGGTATCTATCCGATCCCCATAAAGGTAGATCTCAAACAGGATACTTGTTTACATTTGGTGACACGGCCATATCTTGGAGATCTACGAAGCAAACTATAGCTGCGACTTCTTCTAACCATGCTGAGATACTAGCCATACATGAAGTAAGTCGTGAATGCTTTTGGCTGAGAAATTTGATTGGATATATTCAATCATCATGCGGGTTGTCTGATGTGAAGATAGCTCCAACAACTCTGTATGAAGATAATACGGCATGCATTGCTCAGCTCAAGAATGGATACATCAAGGGTGATAGAACGAAGCATATTTCTCCGAAATTCTTCTTCACTCATGACCTTCAAAATCAAGGGTCGATTGATATTCAACAGATCCGCTCAAGTGATAATCTGGCGGACTTATTCACAAAAGCACTCCCGAGATCCATATTTGAAAAGTTGATATACAAAATTGGCATGCGACGATTGCGAGATATCAAATAATGTTACCAACAGGGGGAGACTGTACTCTTTTTCCCTTGATCTGATTTTTATCCCACGAGGTTTTTCCGGACAAGGTTTTTAACGAGGCAGTGCTCATCATACGGGATATCGTACTCTTTTTCCCTCAGTCAGGTTTTTGTCCCACAGGGTTTTTCTTGACGAGGGTTTTAATGAGGCATATCCGTAATGGACGTCCAAGGGGGAGTGTTATGAATTATTGAGCCGCCGGAATAGTGGCTCAATCGTGGCCGTCCATTCCTAATCAAGTTACTATATCGCATAGTAAATGAATCATAGCCTTTTATTTCTTTTCATGTAATAGTAAATCTTTTACTATAAATAGAGCTATGATTTCATAAGTTTTTCATATCCAGAAATCAATAAGAATTTCATTACATTTCTCTCTCTAGCTCTCTCTTGTTTTCTTTTTATAATTTCTCTTTTATAGCTTTATTTCTACTATAGCTTCGATTTTATAACAAGATTCTTTTAATTTAATGGAGATATTACACATTATGGAGTAATGTTTAGGGCGATCAGACTTGCAAAGGTGTAGCATGGGGCATCAAAAATTGTGGGGACATGCAGCGAGTGGCTCCTAGTGATATTACGAGCCGTGCTAGAATTTTGAAATGGGTCATTGTATGCTACATGGAGATAAACCTCATTTTGGTCCCTAAGATTCGCGAGTTGCACCAGAATGGTCCATGAGATTCCAATTGCACTATTTTAGTCCCCAAGATTTAAAAAATTGTACCAAATTAGTCCCTGATCCCCTTTTCGGTATAATTTGGGTTAATTTCGTGAGTGACGTGATAACTGTCTTGCATGTTAGACAATATAAAACGATGTCTCTTCATTTATGATGCTTAATAGTCGTTAAAACAACATTATTTGATACCTAAGAAGCATAAATGGAAGAGTTATTGAGAGATTAGATAGTGGATAAATCATTTTTAATGATCATTTAACGTTATAAGTGAAACAACGTCATTTTATGTTGTTCAACATGCAAGATAGCCGTCGCGTCCCTCACAAAATTTACAAGAATTAGACTGAAGAGGGGCCAAGGACCAATTTGGTGCAATTTTTTCAATCTTGGGGACCAAAATTGTGTAATTAGAATCTTAGGGACCATTCTAGTGCAACTCGCGAATCTCAGGGAATAAAATGAGATTTAACTCATGCTACATGAATGGGCCATGATTGAGAATCCAATTTTCTATATTATCGTGTGATTGGCCTATCAATATGATTTAAATTTTTTAAAAAATAAAATATGTTTTTAATTAATTTTAAAAAAATACTTTTTAGATTAGAATCATTTATTTTGAAGATTAAAAATTTTATATTTGAGTTTAAAAGATTAAATTATTCTTATTAAGCAATAATTTTAAAATTCTAAAATATTTAGATAAAAATTAATAAAAAGATAAAAATATTCTTTTAGGATTAAGTTGTTTAAATACATTAAAAATTAGAAATTTAAATTTAATATTAAAAACAACTAAAATATCCCGTTTAAAATGTCATTTTAAGATTAATGTTGTTTAATCGACTTAGAATGTTGACATTTAAATTTAATTTTAAAAGTCTAAAATATCCTTTTACATAATTTTAAATGGATAAAAAACTTGTTCTGCAACTGAATTTATTTTACTATGAAATGGAAAGAAGAAATTTCAATTTTGTTTTAATAAATTTAAATAAGCTATTTAGTATTAAATTTAAATAGACAAAAAACTTGTTATGTGAAGAGGTCGTTCCGACGGTATCACTTTCAAGGTCGGTTCAGAATTTCCTTGTCATTTGAAAACAAAGAGTTCATTGTAGAGAACCTAAACCAGTTATAAATGTGAGGTCGAAACTTTCTTCAACAAGAAAGTGTCACAAAGCTTGCAACTAAATTGAAATATCGAGTATAGAACTCGGATCGTTCTCCCTGGAAATTGAAAAATTGGTGTTCGCATTTGTTTGTGGAAATATTGGGGGTTGCAGTGGTGAGAGATGGCAACAAGAGCAAAAATGAGAGATGACTTGTATTGCAAGTAATAAGGTGATTGGTCTTGGATTGAAGTATACTGTGTCCCTATGATCACCACTAATTCCAGTTATGAATGATTGTCGCATAAGGCACAAAGCCCACTCTGTCAAATGGTTGAGTGGGTGGAATTAATCATATTCTGAATGTCCTAGGCAACTCACTAGTACGAAGGTCCTAGGTCCTTGGAACTCGAATAATTCATCAAGTTCACCTTATTAAGGACTCAATCATCACTAGCAAAAACCTCTCGTTAACGGAACAATTTTAACCCGAGCCTTAACACATTCTTGTCCTTAGGGATTAGTGGCTAAGATCATTCACACTTTAACCCATGATCAAGACACAAGAACACTACTCCATAGTTATAAGAAACAAAACATCAAACATTTGGCATACATAAGATGAAAACATGGTAATTAACAAGAGGAAATAACAATCTAAGCTAACAATTGTAATAGATCAACAAAAGAACCAATAAACATCCATGATCATCAAGATCATCACAAGAATTAATTTCTAGCAAGAATAAACTAGAACACAAGAACAAGAGAGATATAATTGAAATAAAGATGAGCAAATGAAAAAATTAATTGAAATTACTTTAATTAAACAAGAGAGTCAAGTAACAATCATTTAAACATGAATTAAAATAAAGAGTTTGGCTAGTGAAGGGCTGGAAATGGATGAACAATTAAAGAATAACTATATACTAGAGGATAGAAAATGAGAGATATGGAAAACTCTCCCAAAGACTTCCCAAAAACTATTCTAAAATCTAAAATTGATCCTAAGGGGAATTGTTGTCTTGTATTTCAGCTATTTCTTCCTCAAATAGGTCGAATTGAGCTTTTAATAGGGCTTGACCTTGGCCCGGAAATCTAAAATTTCAATTTTAACCTTAATTTTGATTCTGCCAGACGGTACCGTGCGGTTGCACGGTCAACAAGATTTGACACTTTGACCTAGT
Source organism: Stylosanthes scabra (assembly GCA_036250425.1). Lineage (NCBI taxonomy): Eukaryota > Viridiplantae > Streptophyta > Magnoliopsida > Fabales > Fabaceae > Stylosanthes > Stylosanthes scabra. The sequence goes on along the minus strand of JASCZI010151129.1, from coordinate 60,090 downwards.
GCTTGTGCCATCGTGCGCGGGAATCGTGCGGTCGCACGGCGTAGACAAATTTCACTCGTAATGAAAGCAATGAAAACAACAACTAACAACAAAGATGAAGAAGAATGGGTAGTAAAAGAGGAAGACAGCGATGGCGATGGCAACATCGACAATGACGCGCAACAGAAAAAGGAGTAGCGACAACAAAGAAGAAGAAGAAAAACAACAAGAATAACAACAACAAATTAAATACCACAATGTAACAGAGATGAGAGCGTGAATTATACGCGCGTGAGTGAGGGTAGGAAATATTTGTTTGATTTGCTTGGTTTGGTATACATGTAGCAGTATTGTTAAAAAAATATATATTCATGTCATATATGTGACTTATGAAAAGTTTTAAAAAGGATAAAACAAATTGTATTTATTTGTTAAAATAAAAAAATAAAAAACAATTTGTTATTGATTTTAGTTTTAGAAAGTTAATTATTCTAACATTTAATTTGAAGTTACATATATTAAAAAATAATTAATGATTACTGACCATCATCTAAAAATTAGGAAAAAAATATAAAAATTATTCATAGAAGATTTAGATATTGATAAAACTATTAATAAAAGAAAGAATTAAATTTTCTACCATGAAATGTGAACTCGATCTGACAAAATTACTCAAATGGCAATGATTCGTTACTGACGTTTGGGGAGCTTTCTCAGACTGAGTCCATTTGTCATTGGTAGAAAACTCGTTTGTTTTTTTCATGAATAATTTTGTCAGCGTTCGATTTATTTTGATAATTTTAATATTTTTTTTAAACTAAAAAATCAGACATTAGGATATATATATGTGGCATTTTACAATTTTTTTAAAATTTATTTTAAAAAAAATTAATTATTCTATTACACAATGTGTTTGATTATTTGACTTAAAAAAATACGAAATAATCTATGTATAAATATAGATAAGTATTTAACTTGCGCCTATTTTTAATTGTAAGTTTTGTACCATAATATCAATATTGTAAAATGCAAGGTTAAGAAAACCGGACTGATCATTGAACCGATGAAGTGACTGGTTCAAGGGTTTAGAGGTCGACCGATGTCGAACCGTGGTCGGACCGTTTACTTAAATATATAATAAAATAATTTAAAATTATTATATAATTATTAAAATATAATATTATTAGTTTTTAATTAAAAAAGCTAAAAAACCGGTCCGGTTTGATCGGTTCATGGTTTTTGGCCAGTTTTGATCGATTTTTGACCGATCTGATGTTAACCGATTTTCACCTCCGAACCGGACCGATCAAGGGACCGGTTCTCAATTTTTCCGGTCGAATTTGCCGATTCGGTCCGGTTTTCAGAACACTGGTAAATTGATAATAATTGACATGGGTGAATAACAGCTTTATTTCATTTTTGCACGCAGAGGAGATCGATCCCCTTCCTTCTTGTTTCTTGTTGGTGCAGCTCTTGGATAACATTTGGAAGAGAAACTGGGATTGAAAGACTGAGACTGTGAGACTGAGACTGGGATACTAGGACTAAATTATGTTTGTGTATTGTATTTGGTTTAAAATGTATAAAATTGAGTTGTATGGAGACTAAAAAATAATAAATGACTAAAATACCCTTTATTAAAAAAAACAAAAAAAAAAAAGAGAAACATTAACCCTTTTCTTCATGCCCTGTCAAAAACACCATGAACTCAGCAAATATCACCAAGCCCCACACTCAATCCCAGTAAAAATCAATCGAAATTTAACACTTGCTATCTTTTAGATGGTAATTTTTGTAAAACACTTTTGAAATAATGATACAATTGAATACATAGATTTCAGTAGCATACTAGCATCCAGTGTCTTTCCATTTTTGCGCGTAAAGGGGATCGATCCCCTTCCTTCTTGTTGGTGCAGCTCTTAGGGAGTAAACTCCACCAATTGGGCTACAGCCTTGGCTGCATTTATGGAGCTGGAGTGGAGCTATATGATGAGAGTGAACGGTACAAATCGACCCAACACAATATCCCAAAGGCAGACACCACATGTCCCATTGTTACACCTTTTAAGCTTGGGTCGTTTACCCGATTCCATCAACATTCTGCTCCATCTTATGAACAGTGGAGTGCATCTTGGACACCTGTTTCTTACTTGTCACAGAAAAAAAGAAGCATATGATTAATAATTTAATTTAATTAATATTAATTAAGTGTTTACGCTAAGTTTCTTACTTGTTCGGTCTCAAGTGTCAACTCAAAGAAACGCATAACACTAAGCTCAGTTATTGGATTGGATGTTCAGAGCATCACTTCGATTCACCGCCACCACCGGCGCCACCGCCACAATGTTCTCCACTTCTTATTCCACAGCCGTCAGAAACCCTACGTCCCTCTTTCCTCCTTCTTCGCGCGTCTTCCTACCTCTTCTTTCCCCTAACACCATCTCCTTCTCCTCTCCCTTCAATCGCGTTTCGCTTCGATGCTACGCTTCCTCTCACAGAATCCAAGTCTGCAATCCCATTGTTGAAATGGACGGTAACAATTCCCCCCCTTCCTCACCAATTCAATTACAGATTATGAAAAAAGAATTTTTTTTTTTTTTGAAAATTTGGCGAAGTTAGAAGTGATTAGATGCTTCTAGAAGCCGCTGATACATGTGCACGTGCAGGAAGATTCCCTCATAACTGATTCACTAACAGTAACTAAGTTCTATATATGAGTGCAGTGTTTGCATCACTAATTCACTGCTTTAGCCATGCTGATATTTGTTTATGTTGCTGTTTAGGTGATGAGATGACGAGGATTATATGGAAGATGATAAAGGATAAAGTATATACATGAAATGTCTATTTTGTCAATCTTTTTTGAGTTTGATTTTATCTGGAAAATTGTGTTTTTTTAAATTTTATTTATTATTATTTTCTTTTTACTATGTGGCTGCAGCTTATATTTCCCTATTTGGATTTAGACATAAAGTATTTTGATTTGGGGATTCTGAATCGTGATGCTACCGACGACAGAGTCACAGTTGAAAGTGCAGAAGCCACTCTAAAGTGAGTCAATTTTGGATATGAATGGAAAGCATGATACTTGAATATTTTATAAACTTGATTCTTGTTATATGTTTGCCCTTTAAATGTGAAGTATGAAACATAATATAGAAATGTGTAATATTGTCTGGAGATGTTAAGAGTTATCTAGTTTCTTTCATTTTATATTTTTCTTGTTTTATGAAAAATCGAGGAGAAATAAATGCAGCTGCTAGCTGCTTGGGTAGAGTCTGTTTTTGGTTTGTCTTTTCAGATTCTGCATCAGGAATTCAGGATGCATCAAGCTAAGTATGTTTGTGAGCATTTTGTTTGGGGTTCATTTATAAGCTCTGGTGGTTTCCTCCTACTTTAGCAGGATTTGAAAATAGGTTTTGTTTTGATGAATATGACAAAGCAAATTCTTGTGTGGCACTGTGAAGTTTTGGCAATGCTCTGGTAAATTTTGTTTTTTGTTACAGAGAGAAGTAAAAGAAATAGGAGTGTCCTGGGGTCGGAGGGGGAGGGGGTCTGAAGCAATCACTAGAGATATAGAGGTGTTTGCCTCTGGTTCTCTGCTCTCTTTACTTAGGTTTATATTTAGAACTCTCTCTGCAGATTTTTTTTTTGTTCATTATGCTTCTTACGATCTTTTTCACTTGATTTGTTTGTATCTTTCTGCTTTGGAGGATTTCTTATCCTACTTTTAGTTGTCACCCCCTCTCTTATTTCTAATAACTTTGTTTTTTTGTACAATGTTTGGGCACCCTTTTGATTTATTAAAGATTTTGTGTGCTGTAGGTACAATGTTGCTGTGAAATGTGCAACTATAACTCCTGGTTAGTTAAAGTGGGCTTTAAGTAAACCAAGTATCTCTTATCATTAATTATTATTAGGCAAACTTGTATCATTCTTGAGAATGCTGCTGGATTTTGTATAGCAGCTTGTATATATATATAGTGAATGGCAAGTGGAGTGTAGTGAAGACGCATAATTAATTCAATGTTTGTATACACACTTAAGACTGTCCTGATTCTATTTCAAAATTTTCAGATGAAACCCGAGTCAAAGAATTTGGATTGAAGTCTATGTGGAGAAGCCCCAATGGCACAATTAGGAATATTTTAAATGGTTAGTAATATGTTCATAATACTCGATGCAGGAACAAAGTTAGTGTTGTTATCTATTGAATGATAGTTTTCCTTCTTTTCTAGGTACTGTTTTCCGTGAACCCATCATATGCCGCAACATACCCAGAATTGTTCCAGGTACTGTCTTAACTCTGTCTTAATCATTAATACAACAACAACAACAAAGCCTTGTCCCACTAGGTGGGGTCAGCTACGTGGGTCTTAATCATTAATAGAACTGAAATATTCCTAAGAGGCACTTGAAACTTATATTTCAGTCAACAGGTTGGAAAAAACCCATTTGTATTGGTAGACATGCTTTTGGCGATCAGTATCGTGCCACTGATACAGTGATTAAAGGAGCTGGAAAGCTGAAGTTGGTATTTGGTATGTTTACTAGAGTTGAAACTTTGTTTTTGAAAAATATTTTAAGCATCACTGACTTCTTTACCAAATTGTTACTATATCTATATAGTCCCTGAAGATGGTGAGAGTCCAACGGAACTAGATGTTTTCAATTTCAAAGGCCCAGGTGTAGCACTTGCTATGTTTAATGTTGATGAGGTTTGATTCATTTTATAGTTTCTACCAGCATACACCATTATGTTTCAATTAAATATATAAACCCTTTCTTTTGTTTTTATTGTTATGTGTAAACACGGTTGCTTTTGATAATTTTATAGTCTATTCGAGCGTTTGCTGAATCATCAATGTCCCTGGCATTGTCAAAGAAGTGGCCCCTTTACTTGAGTACCAAGAATACAATTCTCAAGCAGTATGATGGCAGGTGATTATTCTCAAATCTCTGGTTTAGTTTATGTGTCACCGTCGTATGCCAGATTTCTTAGTAATTTAGACTTAACCCCTTTTATTTTCTTGATATTTGAACTCATTTACAATTTGATAGTGTTACAGATTTAAAGATATATTCCAAGAGGTGTATGAAGAAAGATGGAAGCAAAAGTTTGAAGAACACTCAATATGGTTTGTTTTCATTTTAATGAACCGGTTTTCTTTGATTCATTACATATAAACATAAATAATTGACACTCTAAGTGGCTTCAGGTATGAGCATAGGCTAATTGATGATATGGTGGCGTATGCACTCAAAAGTGAGGGAGGATACGTTTGGGCTTGCAAGAATTATGATGGTGACGTTCAAAGTGATTTACTTGCCCAAGGTATAGAACATTTATCTTTCATGTCAGAAATGGGAAGTATGGTGATTGCTTAATTGATTAACTAGCCAGCAGCTTTTCCCAACGATTCTAATTAGTTCTATTATTGATCCAAACTTTCCTAAGTGGTTGTAGATTTACCAATACAGAAGGGCATCTTTGTTTATTAATTTATAAAAATAAGAAAAAATGGCGTTAAGAAGATATTCAATTATTCATGAGGAAAACAAGTTATTAACAAAAGTTATTTTAAGTGCTAGTTCTGCAAGCTAGCTTCTCCTCTTGCTTTACGTTTGCGGGGCTCTATATTTGTTCATTAGAGGAAGGATAGCATTAAAACTTTGATGGCATGAATTATTCTGACATGCTAAGAAATGTCTATTAAACTAAATTTATTGAAGTATTTTCTTGTGTGCAGGATTTGGGTCTTTGGGTCTCATGACTTCTGTCTTGGTACGTATTAGAACAATACTAAATCCAGTATTTCTTCATCAACATTGTTATCACTATTTTTCCTTTGGTCATCATACATAATTATGCAGCCAAATTTCTGCAGCTATCTTCTGATGGCAAGACATTAGAAGCTGAGGCAGCTCATGGAACTGTAACTAGACATTTCCGTCTTCATCAAAAGGGACAAGAAACTAGTACAAACAGTATTGCTTCCATATTTGCATGGACACGAGGACTGGAACACAGGTACTTTGTGGTGTGATTCATGAACTAGCAAATTCAGAAGCTTTTGCAAAAGTTTTCAGTTGGACTAAATGAATATAAATATAGAAGCCGATATATTTTAATATCAGCTTATCTTTGCAAGGGTGAACAGCAGTGTTTCTTCTTCATCCTTCCCCTTATTTTCCTTCTTTTTATATGAAAGTTTGCTATTATATTCTAGGGCCAAACTAGATAATAACAAGAAGTTACAAGATTTTACTAAAAAATTGGAGGCTGCGTGCGTTGAAACGGTGGAGTCAGGAAAGATGACAAAAGATCTCGCACTTCTGAGTCATGGCCCTAAGTAAGTGGTTCCTCTTCAAATATTTTAATATTTTCAAACATCTGGATTTCAGTCAAAACTGAGTGAGCTGCAACTTGGTCTTGAGATTGTAGTGAACTCCGTATATTGAGTCTTGACCGTTTCCATCGATAAATATTTCTTAGTAAACTATATGTTTAAATGTTTGGACATCATCAATATATGCAGGGTCACAAGAGAATATTACTTGAACACCGAGGAATTTATCGATGCTGTGGCACAAAACCTTGAGAACAAGCTCCGAGAGCCAGCAGTGGTCTAAGTGCTAAAATTTTTTAGCATTGAGACAAATTTGAGAAACTCAGAACAGTTGTTTGAATTGGTTCCTGCTCTATGGCCAATGTGATATTGGTGGCGGTTAAAATTTAGGCTCAAGAGTGTTTGGAAAACATTCAAAATTCAATGAGGGGACTGTCCTGAAAAGTGAAAACCGTTGATTTTTTGAGACCTTGATCAGTAGCTTCTGCATTCTTATCTCACTGTCATAGTTACACAAAAAGGGTACAAACCCTTGATTTCAAGGGAAAAATAAAATATTGTGTGATGTGAAGAGATTGCATTATATGGATTCATGAATTCCATTGCTCTCTTCAAGTCCCCTTTGCTTGTTTCTGAATAATCAACCGGCTACCAAACTTGGTTGTGTTTGTGCATTGTGCTACAAAAATCAATTATGATATACGAAATGAACAAATAGCAGATTTTTACATGGTATTATTATATATACTTACAGTTGCAATGTTGCATGGCTTTTCAATATGCTACATTGATATTCCCTCAATTTTATATTGAGAAAGTTTTGGTCTCCAATATTAGGGATAGAGAGACAATAGGAAATCGATATATTTTTCCTTTTTTTCTTTTTCCTCTTTTATTATTAACTATTTTCCTAATTACACTCATTGGCTCTATATTGCTCTCGCAATATTATTCTTTTATATTTTAATATGACTCATTCTTCATTCTATCCTTTAAACCATTATATCTTACATTTAAATTTTATTTTGGTATCTTAGAAATGTCTACGGAAATGATTGTAAGTTTTAGAATTGATAATATCACTTTTTTGGTGTAATTTTTTTCGAAGTATCTTTTATCTTCATTATTTTTATTTTATTTTTAAATTTTTGTTAGTATAATTTAGGAATAGTATAAAAAACAAAAACCGGGTGGCATTATCAATTAGGAAATGACAAGGTCACTCCAAATATCTATCCTTATAGCCCAAAAGAGTGATTTGTCAATGATTTGAATTTTATTTAAGGATCTTTCGTTGCTGGGCAATGAATTGTTCTATACACAAAATGAGATTTGAACTCCAGATTATTTGTTGCAGATTTAAGCTTTGTTTAAAGCTCTGTCATTGATGGCATCATTGATGGCAATGAATTGTTGCATACACAAAATATGATTTAAACTCTTAACACTTATGAGCCGACCACTTGACGAACTCCCTTGATATGAATGGAAAATAAAACTGTTGATTAGTTATATTTGCCTACAGTAACATTAACATTCAGCCTCCCCCTCTTTTAGAAGAGTTCTTTAATTTATGCAGCTTTAGTGTGTGGCTTTGGCTTTATCTGCTTCGCCCTTGAATACAAGAAAACTCCAACAAGTGCAACACCAGTTCCTGCAGTATTATCAGTTATCACCATTACAGATCTGTATAATTGACTTTGAGAGTGCCAACTTTCCCTAAGGAATATGCAACAGAAACATTTTAAGTTTTGAATGTACTAAGATTTCAAAGCGACAGATATTTTAGAACGGAGAAGTTCAGTAGTGACTGACCGAGCATGTTGAGCGGGGCGAGAGGAATTTGGAAGAAGATAACTGAGGAGACGATGACAACCACGCGCTTCACACAGTTCCCTACTGAGTGGCTCACAGGTGACACCATTTGTAATATTCCATAAGATACCTGCATGCATGAAATTATAGAGAAGAAGAAGCATCAGTTTCACATAGATTGTAAATCTTCATCACCCTATCATCATAGCAGTGTCTTATCAATGCAAGCATCAATTATAATTAGAGACAGAGTGATAAAGTATGGAGAAGTTTTAATGCTTGACTTTTATGTATTCCTTAGCTTCTGCATTTTGTAAGAAAACTTGCATACTAACTTAATGTGTTAAATAAACATGTTTTATACAACAAAACTAATTAATAAATAACACAGCATTCATAGAAAATATTCATGAAATATGATGCAATGCCGAAGCAGCAAAAGCTGTAATTATTGTCCTTACAGCATAATGAACAAGAAAATCTTCTAAACAATACAAAATTTGAAAGGGTTCACCTGCTGATATGCATGGAAACAGAACGCCGCCAAAACTGATCTCACACATAGCTCTCTAACATTCAATCCTTGGCATGCCTAGATTCAAAAGAAAAGTATACTATTCTTAGGTAAAGGCTCTCTTTAAATAAGGAAAAATAGTGGTAAAAAAAACTTATAATGGAAGAAGCATGCATGTTAAAGCTCATCTACATACAGCAGATTGCAGGTACGACGGAGTAAACTTGAAGCCTTCCAAGAATATAGTAAATGGAACCAAAAGGAAAAAGGAAATGATGGTTATCAAAGAGTAGAGGTTGATATTGTCCAAAGTTTCCTGTTATCAACAATGAAAACTCAAAATCACCATGGCCAAAGTAGTCCACAACATTTGAAAGTGACAAATTAGTCTCTTTTCGGAAAAAAAGAGCTCCATTTCTACCTCTTCATTGACCATGAGTTTCTTGCTCAAAACATTCCGCGACTGGTTAGTAAGGTTAGATGCCATAGCAGTAGCAAAGCCAATCCTGTTTGGTTAGGTAGCAGAGTTAGTTATTCGGATTGTATGAGAAGGAACTCTGCATTTAGTAGTGCTAGTTTGATCAATTACCAATTGAAGGAGAGTTCAGTCATTGATGCCAGTGCTACTCCTCCTACTATCGGTACGAGAGAAGAAACCACCACAAAATTCGGCATCTGTTCATTTAAGGATCATGTTTATGAGGAAGGTCGGTGTCACACTTATGAAAAAATCAACAATGCTATGTGTACACAAAAAATCAGCCACCAAATTAGCCTCTCGTATAGAATACATGTTAAAATACAAAATACACGGCTCATCATGTGGCATTTTTATTAACAAATAGTGCAGAGTGTCATGTAACTTAAATCACCTAATCTCAAGCCCAAATAAAAGTCACCAATTGAGTCACATTACCTCACCAAGGAAGAGAGAGGAAAGAAGAACAGTGAAAAAGGGCTCCATAGCTTTAATGGTGTGAGTGAAAGATACAGCAACCTTGCCAAGACTAATGTTGGTTAGAAGATTCCCCATGGTATGAGCCACAACCAGTGGAAGAATTGCTACAAGCTAAGATTGAATACAAACAAAACCGACCAATAAGCAATTTGAAATCAAAGTGGTACCACCACACTATATGGATTAAGAGAAACACATGCATGTTTCTAGCTTTCTGGAACACATTTAATGCATGTTTCAAGAGCATTCTTATCCACTCATTTCTTTTTATACAACTTCTAACCATTATACATGAAAATGAATAATTGTAAATGTTTTTGGAACATGAGTTAGAAGTGTTCCAACTTCCAAGAACATGCATGTATTTCTCTATGAGATAATCTGTTTTTTTTTTAAAATCCAAATTTACCTGTGAACGAGTTATGTTTGGTCTGGGATGCAGATTAAGACTCCATATCAAGTTAATCATCAATGAAGCAAAGCCAAATTGAAATGCTGTAACTGTTGCTGGAAATGGATAGACTTTTAGAACCTAATAACCAACCAGTGTATTGCAATTGAGAACAAAACACATCAAAAAGAAAAAGAAAAGGAATTAAAAAAACTAACATATAATTATATAAACATAAACAAACAAACAAAAAACCCAGAATTTTTTTCATGAAATAATCCATGTTTGTCTTTGAAAATTTCAAAATTTACAATAAAAAATGTCCCTTTCACTTTCAGTCTTTCACTTTATACATTGGCAATAATTAAAAATTGGTGGTGTGGAGTGAACCTAGAATAAAGGCAAAAGCTTTTTTTGAGTGTGAAAATGAAGAATGAAGAATGAACCTGTTTGTTGTAGATGTTGAAGTAAATGTTCAAGAGGTACCAAGTTCCAAACATGGCTCCAAGCTGAAGGGTTTGAATTAAACCAGCTGGTTTGATAGGTTCATCACTCTTAGCTTCAGGAACAGAAGCAGCAGCCAAAACCCTCAAAGATTGAATCTTTGGAGCTGAAATGAGAAAAGAAGGTGACTTTTGTAATGGGTATGATAAGAAGGGTCCTCCTCCTCCATTGATGGTGAAGCTAAGGGTGTGTGGTAAAGAAGAAGAATAAGAAGAAGAAAATGGGTGAGGAAACTTGGATATGGCTATGGAGTGTGAAATCATTGGAATGCTGTGCATTGTTCTGAGGTTTGCAGTTGCAGAGATCAAGTGAGAGAGAGAAGAACAACAACAACAAGGAGACATAGCCCTATTTGTAGTTGCATGAATGAATCAAAGAACAGAACATTCAGTTTTCTTAGCAATAATATTTAAATATTAAACAAAGAATAATAGATTTAATACAAATGCTATATATACACGTTAATTAAGTCATTCATGCTTATATCGAAATAGTTTTTTATTTGTTATATAATAAATAATTTAGTCAAAATTAATTAAATAAAATAGATTTTCACGTAAAATTATTATAAATATAACAAAATCACAAAAAAAGGCACCTAATAGAATCATACTTTTAAAGAATAATATCAAATAATTAATAAAATATCAATAAATAATTGGCTAATAAAATAACATAATATGTAAAAATTACTTAAAAACTGATTATAAAAAATCAAAAATGTTACACATCCAAGTGATTTAAGTAACCAAGCTCAACTAAGTCCAAACCTCATACGCGTCTCTCCCTTTTATTACGTTAGTTATTTTTTCGAAATTAAGATCCCTTATTTTTCGTTCCTTCCCTTTTTATCTCACATGCGTTCATTTCGTATCAGTATCAAAGGAAGCTTCATCGTTGTCTTCCTCATTCCTTTCATCACTACCGCTCTCCATAGTCACTATGGTGATTCCGTTTTTCTTTTTAATTTTGATTAGTTTGAGGATGAATGCTATTAATTATGTAAATAGGAGGAGGGAAAGGAGTAATAGCAGTAGCAAGAAGAAGAAGAGGAGGAGGATGAAGAAGAAAATGGAGTACATTTGAGTGGTAACTTTCAATAATTCAAAATTCGTTTCTACTTTCCATTCAAAATCCGTTTCTGTTTTGATTAAAAATCCGTTTCTATTTTCATGAAAAATCCAATTCAGTTATCCATTCAAATTCCGTTTTTGTTTTTATTAAAAATCCGTTTCTGTTTTTATTAAAAATCTATTTCTGTTTTCATGAAAATCCAATTCAGTTTTTAATTCAAAATTCGTTTCTGTTTTCATTCAAATTCCGTTTCTGTTTTTATAAAAAATTTGTTTCTGTTTTCATGAAAATCCAATTCAGTTATCCATTCAAATTCCGTTTCTGTTTTTATTAAAAATTCGCTTATGTTTTTATTAAAAATCCGTTTCTGTTTTCATGAAAATCCAATTCAGTTTTTAATTCAAAATTCGTTTCTGTTTTCATTCAAATTCCATTTCTGTTTTTATATAAAATCCGTTTCTATTTTTGTTTAATATCCAATTCAGTTTTTCATCATCAACAACAATAACAACAACAACAACAACAACAACACCAACAATATCAACAATTGAGGAGGAGGATGAGAAGGAAGAAAAAGATGCGAAAGAAGAGGGGAAAAAAAAAGAAGAGGACGAAGAAGAGAAAAAAGAAGAGGACGGAGAAGAGGAAGAAGACGACAACAGCGTTAATGACGATGATGGCTGCGGCAACAACGACGACGGCGACAACAAGAAGAAGAAGGAGGAAGAGAAGAAGAGGCGCTGCAATTACATACAGAGAAGAAGAAGAAAGCGGGCGTGTTTTCACGTTCTTTAGTGGTGGACGCGTGTTTTCATGTGTTTTTGTGGGAATGGTTATTTTTTGCTTGGTTGGACTTGATTAGAGTAAATGCTTGAATGTGTATCATTATTGATAAAAAATTGTTAAAAATTGATCATCCTGATATTTGAAATAAAAGAAAGATATCATCTAAAAAATGAATAAATGAGATTGTGGTAGTTCTGATTATTAGCTTGTTGTTGTTAAAAAAATTTATTGGTTAATGACTTGGTTACTAATCCATCATGCATCATCTATATATCCAAAATACTATTGGACTCTATAGTGATTCAGATAACATAATTAAAGTACAGAAGTTGAGAATAGCGAGTCAAAGGATACTTGCTTGTTGCTACAATTGGTAGGAAATCTAACCGAATTTTCTAAGGATCCATATATTATTTTTGCTGTTACTTTAAGTTTTATTTTTTCAAATAATTTTTAAATAAATTTAAAAATATTAAAAAATAACTAAAATTTACATTAATTTATTGTCTATCAAAAAAATAATTCGAAGAGAATAAACATAAGTTACGTGAACTAACTAACTAAAACATTATTATTATTATTATTATTATTATTATTATTATTATTATTATTATTATTATTATTATCTAAAAATTGAATATATGAATTCCAAGTCATCATAATCTTACTATTGCATCAAATTCAAAAAAAAAAAAGTTGTAGTTTTATATTGATTTTATAACTTGGTTTGGATATATATTGTCCATGTTTGTATCTAAAATATATATTGCCCATGCGGCCATGCATATTTGATGCTTCCTTATAGTTGCAAGAAAAAAGATCTGAAAGACTGAAACCCCATCTAGACAACTGGACAAGTAAAAAAATTAAAATAAAAAACAAAGTGACACTGATTGAAAAAGCCATGTTTCATAATCACTAGGATGATGATGATATATAATATATAGTCAATTTTTTTAAGTCAATATTAGTCAATTTTTTAAATAATTTTATTTATTTTAAATCATAAATTTTTAATCTTAAATATAAAATTATAAACATAAATTCTAAAGTTAACTAATATTGTACTAACTAAAAATTGGTTTCTTATGTTTTTATATATATTATCTTATGAGAATATTTTTGTTAGGCAAAAGTGATGAGAACATAAATATTAGCCCTTCAATTAAAATAAACTATCAAAATTTAATTCATCAATTAAGAGAATTAATACAACATTTATGATGTTTAGAAAAAGAAACTAATATAATGCAACCAGTTAAGGAAGGAGATGAATTTAGTTCCAACCGTTTTTTTTTTTTTTTTTTGTGAACTAGTTCCAACCGTTTATTTCAATTGAGTGATATTTTGCACGACTTAATTAATGGTAATTATTCAATTAAAACAATAAAAAAAATCAGCCAATATCAACTAACAATTTATATTAAATATTCTATTTCTTTAGATTTTGGTTATTCTGTTTATAGGTTTCGGATATTTTATTTCTTTTGTTGATTGTTGGTTACTTTAGGTTTCGAATGTTCTGTTTTTGTTGGCTGATTTATTAGTTAAAAAATATTAATTACCTATACTTTTTCTAAAAATTAATACTTTAGGAAACGTTTCAAGTATATCCGGGAACATCGATGTTCCTGCGCTTTTAGCCGTTGATTTTAGTTTTACATATATTTTATAATTAAAATTAATTAAGATCAACGGTTAAAAACATAGGAACACCTGATTTCCGGGTATACGGAAAATGCTTCCAATACTTTATATTCTCAATAATTATATCTATAGTTTTTTTTTGGGTGTCTATTAATAAAATAGTTGAGGCTAGGAAAACTGTCACTTAGTCACAGTTCAAAAATATCCTAATTTACAATTTATTAGTTTGAAAAATCAGATAATAACTAATAAGGTACATCAAATAGTTATATCTTATTGAACTTTTTAAAAATTTTATATTTTAAGTCAAATTTTTTAATTAAATAGATAGATAATTTTATCTGTATGATCAGAAATTGAAATTAAGAGACCACCCAGGCCTAAATTAAAATTAAAATTAAAATAGTATTATAAAGTAGACCACGCTAGTCTCGCTATGAACCTGTATTTTTAAAATTTTTAAGGCTGGTATCATTTTAACTTTTAAGAAAGCTAGTCAGCATAAATTTGGCATTATTCTACACATTTAAAATAATTATTGATTAATGATATTATTCTGCTGGAAGATCAGAGTTTGAGTATAGCCAATAGCCAATGACAATGCCTAAAACATGAAGTGGTGAGTGGCTGAAAATGATTTTGAATCAGACATAGCAACCATCAACCATTGATGTTAAGAAACATTGATAGGGTCATGTGTGTGTCCTACAAAAGAAGATGTTGAGTTTTCAGCCATAGAATCTTGTTAATTAGGATTTTCACTTGTTGGTAGAACATACTATCAAAATTAAGAAGATAATAGTAACTTAATGTTAAGCGAGTCACAATAAGAATAAGCTTGATCTTCTAAACCAATAAAATATCTCCGTTAGTTTTAAAATATTATATATACATATATTAAAAAAAATACAAGATTAAATAATACAAGATTTTAATAAGTTAAATAAAAAAAACTTGACCCAGAATATATATATATATATAAAGACTTGACACGTGCATCAGGGCGCATAATAATAATAATAATAATAATAATAATATATGGACCAATATGACACAGATCATATAAAGCAACAACAAGCATTAATTCACGTTAAAAAAGCGGGGGAAGAAAAAAACAAAGAAAGAAAGAATATACAATACAACAACAGATTAAATATTAATTTTAGCCGTGTTGGCGTGGCTTTGTTTATGAATTTATTTATTCATGTAAAAAAGATCACGTAGGTTTGGAGAATAAGGTTAATTCTAGACCATTTAAAGCAATTATTTAGGAGAGAGGAATAAAAAAATATTTACTATTTAAAAATAAAGAAATGATTTAAAATTATAGTTTATAAGTTTGATTATTTGACTAATTTTTATATAGAGAAAATTTTATCTTTTACAGTTTTAATATTTTTAAGAAATAACATTTAGGGTTTAGTTATTTTTTTTTTAGTATTAATAGGATAATTAGACTTATGAGTTATAATTTTTTATTATAACTCTTAAAAATATAATTTAACTTTGATACACTTTCAATATAAAGATATTTTATATATACATTTAATTACATAATTGTACATTATAAAAAAATAATTTTTTTATTGACATAATTAATCATTAAAAAAAATAGATATGATTAAATAATTATTATTTAATTTTAATTGTATGTTGTTGTAGTACAAGGTAATATTATTATTATTATTTTAAAAAAAAATTAAGGGCCAAGAGTTACGTTATGAGTTGTTGAGAGTTTAAAACCAACAGATTTTTCACCCCTTATTAATCAAAAGGTGCAGCAAAATACATTACACCCATCATGGTGATCACATAAACAATAATCAAACTTAATTATTAAGTCACAATGAACATATATAGAAAAATAGAGAGAATAATCTCACTCATAATAACTAGCCAAAACTACCAGCAACCGCTAATAATAATAATAATAATAATAATAATAATAATATGGTTATTATATTATAAAAAAAGTTGCACCTTAAAATATTTTGACCATCACTCTTCATTAATTGGTGCATCACCTTTGCAACTGCCACCGCCATAGAACTCAGTGATCCAAGAATCATCGCTGAAATCATAGATTGGCAACTCATCAAAATTATGAAGCAATGGAGGATGATCATCATCACCAACATCATTGTTGATGGAACTATTCTTCTTCACCACCTTCGTTGACTTTGACTTTGACTTTGATGATGTAGTAGATGGTAATGATGGTGATACTTCTTTGATATATGCATGAAGAAGTGATACATCATAAGTGTTGAACCTCTTTGCCCTAAAATTCTGAGTGTTCATTCTTCTCCTTCTCTTGATTCCATTCCAATGATTCTTGATTGAGTTATCACTTCTACCTTCCATTCTTCTTGAAATTTCTACCCATTTGTTACCAATTTCTTTGTGCAGTTTGATTAGCATCATGTCTTCCTCTGTACTCCATGGCCCCTTCTGAATATATTATGATTATTAGAAAAAAGTAATGTTGATAAATAAAATTGGAAATGGCATGATGTTAGAATTAATATTTAGAAAAAATAAAATAAGAAGAGAAAAAAAATTAACAATGAAATGTATAACAAATAAAAGGCATGAATTAGAATGAAAATTTACCCTAATGTTTGGTTGAAGATGGCCAAACCATCTCTCACGGCACTGTTTTCCATTTCTTCCTTTAAAATGTTTAGCAATTTCAGACCATTTCTTTGGTCCATACTCCTTCACCAATGCCTTCAGAGCACTGCAATTAATTGCAAATTAAACTTTACATTCAACAAACTTTTAGTATTAACAATCTCTCATTAATTGAGATAATTAAAAAAGAAAGACTCTCTTATAGTGAAAAATTCAAATTACGTACACTTACTTTACTTGATATATTTGGTGAAAATCCTTTGTTTTACACATAAAAAGCTACATTATACCTTATATATATATTTGTGAAATATGATGACAATTAAATAAATATTTCTTACAAATAAATATGCACTAATTAACTTCTCTTAAAGTAATGGGGCAAATGAATGATAGTGTAATCAGGAAATAAAATACTAAATAATACAAAGTTTTCCAGAAACAATAACTTGTTATAACATATTTGAAAGTATAGCAATTCTTACCTTTTAAGACCAAATTTAAAATTGGCTAATCATATAATTAATTGACCAAAAATATATATATATAAATTAGAAGAAAACCTGTCTTCATCTGGTGTCCACTGCCCTTTGATGATGACACCATTAGGAACATCTTTTGCAATCTTAGTCAACATTATTGACCCATCTCCATTGCCTGAAACTTTAGCCGGTATTGCTGGCAATTGTGACAATGGTGCAATTGTGAACATCATCATCAAGATTAGGGTTTCTGAGATCTCTCAATTGTGACCTATTTGAGGGAGCAAGGAAAGAAGATTGGAAGCTTGGATCAAACTCCAAGCCGAAAGAAGCACACTAGCTACCTTGGGGGATAATAGAGCAATTATGGGAACTTTTATTGGTGTATGGGCTTTAGAAATTCAAAAAAGGAGTGTGTTCATGCCAAGGATGATATATGATCAATCAATAGTTAATAGAATCATTAATTTGTGTATTAAATTATATATCGGGAGGAATCGTAGATATTATATAAAAAGACAAATATTGTATAAAAAGACTAAAAAACTTCAGATATGTTGTTTGCATAATATTTGATATTTTACTCTTATTAACAATAATGAAAATTGTCTTGGGATGGGGTTATTGGAGATTATTATATATAGATACGTTAAATAAATCTATGAGTTACTCGAATTTTTTTAAATAGATTTTGCGTTCAAAGCTTAATATATACAAATATTTTAAAAAATTTACGATAGCTAGTGTGACACGAGGTCGGCTCTGATTAGTCAAAAATAAAACTGAAAAATACCGAGTGAAAAAAATATTATTATATTTATCATTAATGATATCTAATTTAATTTATTTATGATGAAATCTCTTGCAATAAATTCATTTAGAATTTTCTTAGATCTCTTTTCATATGGTTCATCATTCTTCTTACCAAGTGGAAGTGGTCTTTTAATCTTCTTCCAAGTTCCATGGTGTTTTTTAGCTCACTTGTTTGGAATAACAAAAAATAGCTAATATTTAGCTAAATAATTAAAGAAAATGCTTTATTATCATTATCATTATTACAAATATATGTCTTTTATTTAAAATTTAATTTTAATGCATGGTATAAAGATGTTTTACACGCATATTCAATTAAATAACGTCATATATCCAAAAATAACTTTTTTTTTCATTATCCATGAATAGTCATAAAAAACGTTTGCAACAATGTTTGAAACGTTTTACGATTCTCAAAATTAAACTCTTTTATTTAAACAAAATTTTTAACAAAATCTTTGGGATTAATTATTATATATCTATTAAAATATATTTGAAAAGAATAAAACTAATAATAAACAAATAAAGTGAGTCAAAGTTATTAAAGAATCTAATAATAATACACCAAAAAAAATGAAAGCTCTCTCAACAATTATTACTTTTTGACATATTTAATAGTAGTTAGTTATTTTTTTTTTTTGGAGTCTTAAAAATTGTTAGTTGCAATCGAAGTGGACTATATATGACTAATTAATTACTATGGATACAAATTTTTTTTATTAATTTACTAATAATTAATCTTTTATTATGTAAGGCCACAAAGTCTCAAGTGCAATATGTCATATACTCTCTGGATCTCTTTTGCAAAGCTTTAGGTATGAAGCTGAATTTAGAAAAGTTAAAGGCTTTTTATTCTAATAATGTCACAAACAAGAGGAGAGAAATGTTCACTGGTGTTTCTCAAATTAGATTTACTCATAATTTGGGTAAATATTTAGGGATTAATTTTGATCATGCTCGTCCTTCTAGAGCTGCTTGTCATGATGTTCTTCTCAGGATTAAATCTCGATTATCTGATTGGAAGGGTAGGTTGTTGAACAAAGCTGCTGGTCGCTTATGCCTTATCAAATTTGTTGCTTGTTCGTTGCCTATCTATCAAATGCAGGTGATGGCTTTACCCTCTTCAGTTTGTAATAAGATTGATTCAATGATGCGCAATTTTCTTTGGAAAGAGAAGGTTGATGAGAGGGCCTTGAATCTTATTTGTTGGAGCAAAATTGTTTCTCCTAAGCGTTATGGGTGCAGATGATGCTAAGCAATTATTTATCCCATGGTAGGATCCCATCTCTCAGTCCTTCTCCTCAATCTTCTGGAATTTGGTGTAGCATCTTGAAGGCTCTTTCTAAGCTTCAAGATGGCTTCATTTGGCTTTTAGGAGAATCTACCCAGTCCTTCTGATACTCTTCTTGGCATCCAACAGGTATTTTGGCTGAGGAGCTCCCTTTTGTACATATTTCAGATTCTAATTCGTGTCTTGCTGATGTTTGGAGAGACGATAATTGAAATCTTGAGGCTCTTCATACTAATATTCCTCATAATCTGAAAGTGTTGATTCAATCTATAAATTTGGATTCTCAAGCTAGTGGTGATACTGGTTGGTATTGGAAATATAGTTACTCAAAAGCTTATTCGGTCAAAGATAGATATGAGTGGTTAGCAAGTCGGAAATATCCTTAGCAAATTCATGATTCTTGGTTTTGGATTTGGAGATTAAGAGTCCCGGAGAATATCAAAATGCTGTTTTGGTTATGTTATCATGATGCTATTCCTACGGCGGATTTTCGCTTTAGGTGTGGTCTATGTTCTTCACACTTGTGTGCTCGATGCCATCAAGATATTGAGGACATTCTTCACTATTTCTTCTCTTATCCGAAAGCTTCACAAATATGGCAACGCCTTGGTTTAGGGAGTCTTCAATTCCACAATCAATCTAATTTCTTGGAGTGGTTTCGTGACCATTCAGTTTCTGAAGAGATCCTTTTTGCTGTGGCTTTTTGGTGGATTTGGCGTAATCACAACAATGATATCTTCAGTTCATCAGATCAATGGTGTTTAGAGAAAGTCTTTGCTTTATGTCGCTCAAGCACTAGAGATTTTTCTTTCTTTTCAAAGTTTGACTATATTTTCAAAAACAAACTCATCAAATTTATAATGGAGATAAATCTCACTTATTAATTTTTCAAGAAATCGATTATCAAAGCTCACGAACTAACTCTTATTATGCAACCATCCACCACACAAACCCAAACCTAGTTAGTTGCCATATTCATAAGGATGTCTTCATCACTTGGAAACTCCAAGGGAAGATTGAGATCAATTTTAACCCCATTGAACATCTTGGCCTTGCCCCCCTCCTCCTCCTTCTTCTTATAATAACATATTTGAAAGTATAATAATTCTTATCTTTAAAGACCTTAAGAATCATAATTAATTGAACAAAAATATATAAATTAGAAGAAAACCTGTCCTCATCTGGTGTCCACTGCCCTTTGATGATGACACCATCCATTATTGTTAGCAGCATCTTTTGCAATCTTAGTCAACATTATTGACCCATCTCCATTGCCTGAAATTTTAGCCGGTATTGCTGGAAAGGGAGGAGATGAGATAGAAGTTGTAAGAAGAGTAGCATTGTTATTATTATTATTATTATTATTAGGGTGCAATTGTGACAATGGTGCAATTGTGACATCATCATCAAGATTAGGATTTCTGAGATCTCTCAATTGTGACCTATTTGAGGGAGCAAGGAAGAAGATTGGAAGCTTGGATCAAACTCCATAATGTAGAAAGAAGCACACTAGCTACTTTGGGGGATAATAGAGCAATTATGGGAACTTTTATTGGTGTATGGGGCTTATTAGAATTGAAATTCAAAAAAGGAGTGTGTTCATGCCAGGATGATATATGATCAACCAATAGTTAATAGAACGTATTAATTTGTGTATTAGATTACAAACTGACAGGAATCGCAGATATTGTATAAAAAGACTAAAAAACTTTAGATATTTTGTTTGCCTAATATTCAATATTTTACTCTTAACAATAATGAAAATTGTCTTGGGGTGAGGTAATTGGGAATTATTATATATAGGCGCGTTAAACAAATCTATGAGTCACTCGAATTTTTTTTAAGTAAATTTTGCGTTCAAAGTAACTTCTTTTTTCAATACCCATGATTAGTCATAAAAAACGTTTGCAACAATGTTTGAAACGTTTTATGATTCTCAAAATTAAACTCTTTTATTTAAACAAGATTTTTAACTGAGTCTTTGGAATTAATTAATATATAATATAATAAAATGTAACCCTAAAATGTATACGTGTGAGTGTGTTTTGGGGCAAGAGTTATTTAATTTTATATTTGACTGAATATGAACATTAATTGCTATGTATGAAAGCTCTCTCAACAATTATTACTTTTTTACATATTTAATAGTAGTTAGTTTTTTTTTTTTGTCGTCTTAAAAATTGTTAGTTGCAATCGAAGTGGACTATATATGACTATTGACTAGTTAATATAATTACTATGGATACAAAAAAATTATTAATTTACTATGCTCCAAATATTAGAAATTTTAATTCTAAAATAAAAATTTTAGTTTGTTGAGAGCAGCTACATCGACTTAATTATTTGAAAATTTTTTTAAAGTATTTTAAAAATGAAATTCCAAAAACTTGTCTAAAAGAATATATAGCCTGAAATCCAAAACAAATGGTGTCACTAAACAGGTAAGGAATTTGTTATTTTCTTTCTGGTTTTAATTTTTGTTTGAAAATTATTTAGAAGTTCTCTCAATTTTAAAGATTTTTTTTAGTCATACTAATTCCATTTTTAATGTTCAAATATATATAATTCTCCAAGCTAGGTTATCAATCCAACAGTAATACCCACATATTGCGTCAAATCATTGCCAAGTTTTTGCGTTAATAACAAAAACTTAAAAAGTGAGATGGACCATAATAATGATGAGTGATGGATAAAATCTTTAAAGATTTACATCAATTATATAAAGCAAAATATCTTTTTACTAAAAGATAAAATAATAATAATAATAATAATAATAATAATAATAATAATAGAGAAATATTAAATTATCAGTATTTTTATTTATTTTTGTCTTACATTTATTTGAATAAATACTATCAAATTATCTATTTTTTATTTTATATTAAAAAATTTGACTTACCCCCACGATAGCTAGTGTGACACGAGGTCGACATGAGGTCGGCTCTGATTAGTCAAAAATAAAACTTTGAATAATACCAAATGAAAAATATTATTATATTTATGATTAATGATATCTAATTTAATTTATTTATGATGAAATCTCTTTCAATAAATTCATTTAGAATTTTCTTAGATCTCTTTTCATATGGTTGATCATTCTTCTTACCAACTGGTCTTCTAATCTTCTTCCAAGTTCCATGGTGTATTTTAGCTCACTTGTTTGGAATAACAAAAAATAGCAAACATTTACCTAAATAATTAAAAAAATGCTTTATTATCATTATTATTATTACAAATATATGTCTTTTATTTAAAATTTAATTTTAATGCACTGTATAAAAATATTTTACACATATATTCAATTATATAACGTCATATATTCAAAAGTAATCTTTTTTTTAATACCTATGATTAGTCATAAAAAACGTTTGTAATTGCAACATATAATATTTGAAACGTTTTATGATTCTCAAAATTAAACTCTTTTATTTAAATAAAATTTTTAACAAAGTCTTCGTTATTAATTAATATATATGTATTAAAATATATTTGACTAGAATAAAACTAATAATAAACAAATAAAGTGAGTCAAAGTGAATATTTAATTTTCCAGATTTTTTCTTTCATATTGTTGGGAATGAATATTTAAATACTTTAAGTTCTTTTCCTTTTGAGCTATGCCTATGTGTCAAAAATTGGGAGTACTTATTGTTAATTATTGAAGAGAGAAGAATTATTTTCATGCAGTCAAATGTAAAAATTCTTTGGCTAATCAACAATCTTCATGCTTGTCAAACTTAAAAAAAAAAAAGGAGTATTAATCACTTAATTTAAAATTTTTAAGATTTTGTGTGAAAAAATGGAAAATAACAAACAACAAAATAAAGTCTATTTGTATTTTATACTATTTTCATTTTGAAAAAGTTTAGGGAGCCTATAATTTGTTAGCCAATAAGTAGCCAATAGGTTTTTTTCTTCTTTTCTCTCTCCACTTTTACCATCTATTATTTCCTAATTACACTTATTGACTTCCTATTAGTCCCCTAATATTGGTTCCGTAATATTACTCTTTCACTTTTTATTCATAAAATCCTAAAAATTAAACCGGAATTATTGAACCAATCTGTCCCACGTTCGACCAAATTAAATTTTATTAATCCATTGTAAAAGAAGTGACAATATAAGTCCTTTTCTATATATAACATTAATAGAAATATTTAAGGGCTAACAACTTTTATTTATATATTATCCAACAATTTTAGCGCTTTTATTGTTATATTAACTTGTAAAAATATACTAATTAACTAAATATTTACTAAAAAAATAAATATTGTACCGATCCTTTAATTTAATATATACGGTAAAATATTATTTTGATGCTTAATGTTGGAGGTAAATTCTATTTTAGTCTCTTATGTTTATGTTCGGGTTTCTCAAGAAAAATGATGAAGCTGCTGCGCCGTTTGTGTTTGTAGAAGAGTGTGTGCATGTATTGAATTAGGATAGAATGAATTTGGGGATTTAGGTTTAATGAACTAACCCAAATTCCAATTCTCTCCCTATATTTCTGGATCGTTTTCAAGATCCTATCTTGGGCCTCACCTCTTGTATAAATAGCTCATGTTACAAACACATAACCAATGTTAGTTACATACAATTTAAAAAAATCAGAATCATTTTCGTTCAGTTACAAAAAGCTCTCTTTCTCTTTAAGATTCTCTCTCACATTTACAGTTTAAAACATTCTATTTAGATTCCAAAATATATTAATTCGACTCAATCAAGTCCCACAATTAATTGGATGAGAATTTAACGACGTGGTCATTTCTCTTTTCGTCTTGTAAAGTCAATATAACCTTAACTTACTATGTAGGTAAGGTCAAACTACCCACGAGCAACAATCACTTTATTGATACGATTTTCGCGTGATAATGATGAATGGTTAGGGTTTCAAGTTTTTATTTATTACAAGAATGAGAAGGGAAGATAAAATGTCAAATTTTGCCATATGAAATTTTTGAACAAATAACAGAAGCAACTAATCATCGAGTAAATGGTCACGTAAGTTATAACATGAAGTTTCCATCTAATCTTTATCGGTGAGACTTGATTGAGTCCAATTGAAACTTCTTGGACCAAAATAAGACGTTTTAAACGTTAAGAAATAAAATAAAACTTAAGCCAAACGTTTTAGGAAAAAAAATTACTTTAATTTAACCTAATACATACACATATATATATATATATATATTTTGTCATGCATGGATGGCTTCTTTAATTTTCTTTTTCTTGGTAATATTACAATCTTCACATGATTCACTTCTTCCTTCTTATTATCTATTCACACTTCATCACCATAATCCAAATCTGCTAACAATAAGAGCATCATTAAAGAGCTTCGTTTAAATTTAAAATTCGAATCATTTTCAGATAATTAAAAACATAGTCTCATCAACAACATGAATAATAACCCAAAAAGGTAATATAACAACCCACAATAAAACTAAAGTTTGACTATATTTTAACAAAACAAACTCATCAAATTTATAATGGAGATAAATCTCACTTATTAATTTTTCAAGAAATCGATTCTAAAAGCTCACGAACTAGCTCTTATTCTGCAACCATCCACCACCACACAAACCTAAACCTAGTTAGTTGCCACATTCATGAGGATGTCTTCATGACTTGGATTGTCCAAGGGAAGATTGAGATCAATTTTAATCCCATTGAACATCTTGGTCTTGCCCTTCTTCTTCTTTTTTTTTGGTCGGATAGATTGGACAACAGCCCCTTATCCTAGGCTTTACCCTAAACACACACACACCCCTCACCCACACACTAATATTACCTAGCTTTCTTCAGCTAGGATTCGATCCCATGTGCAGCTGCATTGAGGCCAACAGCATCACCTAGTTGGACCAAGCCTCGGCTGCGCCCTTCTTCTTCTTGTTGGATGCTGCTGCTACTTCTGCTTGGGCTGCAGCCACTTCATTGATATAGGCTCTATGAGCATTTTTGAGCCATCAAGGGTGTTGTTGTTGTTGTTATTGTTGGGCTTATTTTTCTTTGTGGTTCTTCTCCTCTGAATTGTATTCCAATGGTTCTTGAGGCAGTTCTCAGTTCTAAGTGACAATCTCTTTGAAATCTTGGCCCATTTGTTACCACCAATTTCCATGTGGGCTTTCATCAGAACCATGTCTTCTTGTGGGGTCCATTTCCCCTTCTAAATTGTAATGTTAATGTTAGAAAAAAAAATTGTTAAATCGATCTCAGATTCACAACCTATTATTCTTTATTTTTTAACTTGTCGGGTTGAAAAATATCGTGAGAAAGAAATTGTGAAAAGATGAAAATTTGTTTTCATAGATAATCAAATATTTTTTGGTTTCTCATAGCATCTTCCAGATCGGCATGCTAAGAACTAGTTCGTCGCGGATCCGAGGATTTGCCGCTAGCCACTCGATTGTTGCATGCACAAAGCAGAATTCGAACCACCAACACTTGCTTGAACGGACTAGGGAACTAACTATTATACCAACCCAAGTTGGTTGATAATCAAATATTTATTTAGGAGAATATGCTATTTCATTTTTATTAAAATTTTAAAGTAAATTTCTACTTACTTCTTTGTGTTATTTCAATTAAACTTTTTCATGTTCTATCCATAATAAAACTTTTGTATGAAAACAAAGTTACGATTTATCAAATTTATTTTTACAGGCATAAAAAATGAAGCAAAGGAAGTAGTGAAAAGAGAGTAAAAATCTTGAGGTTTGGCTGAAGATGATTTGCTATCTCTCTCTACATTGCTTAGCATTCCTACCAAGTGATTTTGCAATTTCTGACCAACTTTTCTATTTATTTTCATTCACTAAGGCCTTCAGAGTCCTATAAAACAATAAATTCAAATTAAATTCTCCTTGATGAAAGTTAATGAGAATCCTTTTTTTTTTACACGCAATAAAACAAATTCATTTTAGTAAAATATGTCAAATTATCTAACTATTATTGTCTGATATAAAACATTTCTACAAGAATATTCAACAATTTAGTAAGGAATGAAAGTACTATATAGTGTGACTAACTAAATATTCCAGTAACGTTTCAAGTAATAACGTTTTAAATAAGAAGAAAAATCAAACCAAAGATACAGAAAAAACAAAATGAAAAACTTTTTCAATAATGATCACTTGCAAGAAGTCAACAACTAATTAAAATGGAAAAAAGAATTTAATGGCAAAAGAAAATCAGAAATTAATTTAAAAAGAGAGAAAAATCCAAATAACTCAAAAATTCAACATAAAAAACGTTAAAGACACGTCCTCATCTGGTGTCCATTGTTTTCCTTTGATCAAGCTATGAACATTGTCAACTAGACAAGCATTAGCATTGTCAACTCCATGCAGAAAAAAGCACACTAGCTACTTTGGGAGATAATAGAGCAATTATTATGGGAACTTTTATTGGTGTATGGGGCTTAGAAATTAAAAAAAGGAGTGTGTTCATGCCAAGGATAATATATGATCAATTAATATATAGTTAATAGAACCCATTAATTTGTGTATTAGATTATAAATCGAGAGAAATCGTAGATATTATATAAAAAAACTAGAATACTTCATATATTTTGTTTGCATAATATTTCATATTTTACTCTTAACAATAATGAAAATTGTCTTGTGGTGGGATTATTAGGGATTATTATATATAGGCGCGTTAAATAAATCTATGAGTCACTCGAATTTTCTTAAGTAAATTTTGTGTTCAAAACTTAATTTATACAAATATTTTTAAAAATTCACGATAGCTAGTGTGACACGAGATCGGCTCTGATTAATCAAAAATAAAACTTTGAATACCGTACGAAATAATATTATTATATTTATCGTTAATAATATCTAATTTAATTTATTTATGATGAAATCTCTTTCAATAAATACATTTAGAATTTTCTTAGATCTCTTTTCATATGGTTCATCATTCTTCTTACCAAGTGGTCTTCTAATCTTCTTCCAAGTTCCATGGTGTTTTTTAGCTCACTTGTTTGGAATAACAAAAAATAGCTAATATTTACCTAAATAATTAAAGAAAATGTTTTATTATCATTATTATTACAAATATATGTCATTTATTTAAAATTTAATTTTAATGCACTATATAAAAATGTTTTATACGCATATTCCCCATGATTAGTCATAAAAAACGTTTGTACAATTCTCAAAATTAAACTCTTTTATTTAAACAAAATTTTTAACAAAGTCTTTGGGATTGATTAATATATATATCTATTAAAATATATTTGAAAAGAATAAAACTAATAATAAACAGAACAAAGTGAGTCAAAGTGATTAAAAAATCTAATAATAAGACACCAAAAAAAAATGATTAAAAAATCTCATAAGAGAAAATATAATAAAATGTAACCCTAAAATGTATACGTGTGTGTATGTTTTGGGACAAGTTATTTAATTAATTTCATATTTGACTGAATATGAACATTAATAGCTATGTATGAAAGCTCTCTCAACAATTATTACTTTTTTGAAATATTTAATAGTAGTTAGTATTTTTTTTGGTGTCTTAAAAATTGTTAGTTGCAATCGAAGTGGACTATATATGACTAATTAATTACTATGGATATAAAAAAAAATTTATTAATTTATACCATGCTCCAAAAATATTAGAAATTTTAATTCTAAAATAAAAATTTTAGTTTGTTGAGAGCGGCTACATCGACTTAATTATTTGAAACAAATTTTAAGGTATTTTAAAAATGAACTTAAAAGAACTTATCTAAAAGAATATATAGCCTGAAATCCAAAACAAATTGTGTCATTAAACAGCTAAGGAATTTGTTATTTTCTTTCTGGTTTTAATTTTTCTTTGAAAATTATTTAGAAGTTCTCTCCATTTTAAAGATTTTTTTTGTCATACTAATTCCATTTTTAATGTTCAAAAATATATGATTCTCCAAGCTAGGTTATCAATCCAACAGTAATACCCCATATTGCGTCAAATCATTGCCAAGTTTTTGCGTTAATAACAAAATCTTAAAATGTGAGATGGACCATAATAATGAGGAGTGATGGATAAAATCCTTAATTTAAAGAGTTACATCAATTATATAAAGCAAAATATCTTTTTACTAAAAGAGAAAATAATAATAATAATAATAATAGAAAAATATTAAATTATCAATATTTTTATTTATTTTTGTCTTACATTTATTTGAATAAACACTACCTAATTATCTATTTTTATTTTATATAAAAAATTTGACTTATCCCCTAACATCCCCCATTATAATAATAATTAAGAATAATTTAATTTTCCAGATTTTTTCTTTCATATTGTTGGGAATGAATATTTAAATACTTTAAGTTCTTTTCCATTTGTGCTATGCCTATGTGTCAAAAGTTGGAAGTACTTATTGTTAATTATTGAAGAGAGAGAAGTTATTTTCATGCAGTCAAATGTAAAAATTGTTTGGCTAATCAACAATCTTCATGGTTCTCAAAAAAAAAAGTATTAATCACTTAATTTATAATTTTTAAGATTTTGTGTGAAAAATAGAAAATAATAAACAAAAAAAGTTTATCTGTATTTTATACTATATATTTTTATTTTTTATTCATAAAATTTTAAAAATTAAACTCACATTCGACCAAATTAAATTTGGTTAATCCATTCTAGAAAAAGTGACAATAGATGTCTTTTTCTATATTTAGCATTAACAAAAATATTTAAGTACTAACAACTTTTATTTATATATTATCCAACAATTTCAGTATCAATCCGGATCGATATTAGTTGAATTTTATTTTTAATAAATTGGCTCAGTATTGATTTGGATCGGTATTGAAAATAACTCAATATCGATTTGAACCGATATTGCTAATATGATGTATTTTGATAAATATTCGCAGAACGACATATTTTAGTAAATATCACTTTTATTTTATTTATTTAAAAAAATTTTCTGCCTGGATAGCTTCTTTAATTTTCTTTTTCTTGGTAATATTACAATCTTCACATGATTCACTTCTTCCTTCTTATTATCTATTCACACTTCATCACCATAATCCAAATCTGCTAACAATAAGAGCATCATGAAAGAGCTTCTTTTAAATTTAAAATCCGAATCATTTTCAGATAATTAAAAGCATAGTCTCATCAACAACATGAATAATAACCCCAAAAGGTAATATAACAACCCACAATAAAACTAAAGTTTGACTATATATTTTAACAAAACAAACTCATCAAATTTATAATGGAGATAAATCTCCCTTATTAATTTTTCAAGAAATCGATTCTGAAAACTCACGAACTATCTCTTATTCTGCAACCATCCACCACACAAACCTAAACCTAGTTGGTTGCCATATTCATGAGGATGTCTTCATCACTTGGAAAGTCCAAGGGAAGATTGAGATCAATTTTAATCCCATTGAACATCGTGGCCTTGCCCTTCTTCTTCTTGTTGGATGATGCTGCTACTTCTGCTTGGGCTGCAGCCACTTCATTGATGTAGGCTCTGAGCATTTTTGAGCCATCAAGGGTGGTGTTGTTGTTGTTATTGTTGGGCTTATTTTTTTTGTGGTTCTTCTCCTCTGGATTGTATTCCAATGGTTCTTGATGCAGTTATCAGTTCTACCTGACAATCTTTTTGAAATCTTGGCCCATTTGTTCCCGCCAATTTCCATGTGGGCTTTCATCAGAATCATGTCTTCTTGTGGGGTCCATTTCCCCTTCTACATTGTAATGTTAATGTTAGCTAGGAAAAAAGAAATGTTAAATTGATCTCAGATTCACGACGGATTTGCCTTTATTTTTTAACTTGTCGGGTTGAAAAATATCATGAAAAAAATTGTGAAAAAATGAAAATTTGTTTTCATAGATAATCAAATATTTTTTTTGGTTTTCCACGGCATCCTCCAGACCGGCAGACTAAGAACTAGTCCGTCGCGAATTTGAGGGTTTGCTGCTGACCACTAGGTTGTTGCATGCATAAAGCGAGATTCGAACCCCCGACACTTGTTTAAGCGGATTAATGAGCTAACTACTATACCAACCTAACTTAGTTGATAATCAAATATTTATTTAGGAGAATATGCTATTTTATTTTATTAAATTTTTAAAGTAAATTTTGTGTTATTTCAATGAAACTTTTTCATGTTCTATCCAAGATAAATTTTTGTATGAAAACAAAGTTATGAGTTATCAAATTTATTTTTACAGGCATAAAAAAATGAAGCAAAAGAAGTAGTGAAAAGAGAGTAAAAACCTTGAGGTTTGGCTGAAGATGATTGTGCCATCTCTCTCTACATTGCTTAGCATTCCTTCCATCAAGTGATTTTGCAATTTCTGACCAATTTTTCTGCTTATTTTCATTCACTAAGGCCTTCAGAGTCCTATAAAACAATAAATTCAAATTAAATTCTCCTTGACGGAAGTTAATGAGAACTTTTTTTTAATGCGCAATAAAAACAAATTTATTAATAAGTTAAACAATTTAGTAAAATATGTCAAATAATCTAACTATTATTGTCTGATATAAAACATCTTTACAAGAATATTCAACAGTTTAGTAAGGAATGAAATTCATGAAAGCACTATATTTCAATAACGTTTTAAATAAGAAGAAAAATCAAATCAAAGATACAGAAAAAACAAAATGAGAAACTTTTTCGATAATGATCACTTGCAAGAAGTCAACAACTAATTAAAATGGAAAAAAAAAGAATTTAATGGCAGAAGAAAACCAGAAATTAATTAAGAAAGAGAGCGAAAATCCGAAGAACCCGAAAATTCAGCATAAAAAACGTTACAGACATGTCCTCATCTGGTGTCCATTGTTTCCCTTTGATCAAGCTATGAACATTGTCATCTGAATAAGCATTAGCATTAGCCTTTGTATCTTTCTTTGTAACCACCTCCACCTCCGCCGCCGAGGAATGAGTTTTCGGAGTAATCACAATTTTGTTAGAAAAGTCCCATATTTGCACTTGGTTATTGGAATTGTTGGCTGATGGAATCGCGGAAGTGACAATAACTCTATCTCCGTTTTGGTTGATAAAGTCTCTAATATCGTATTGCTCGTTACCGGACGATAAGGAAGAGGAGTTAGCATTATTCATGGTTGCATGAGTAGAAAATGCAGAAGCAAAATAGTTAGGCACATTCATGTTGGTGTTGTAATTGGGTTTTTGGGAGGGACATTTTGATTCTGATGGTGGAGGAGTTGGAGCTAAGGTTTCTGAAGAGAGCATGGTGAATGGAAACTCTGAAGTGGGATTAATGAGAAGGGATGGGAATTATGAGAAAGGATGGAAATTGGGTTTGGAATTTATAGCATGGTTTAGACTTCATGCATGCAGAGAATATGTGTGTGTGAGTTGATTTTTTCTCTTTAAATAAGAGAGAATATCTTGACAAAAAATAAGAGAGAATATGTGTGAGTGAGTTGATTCTTTCTCCTTAAAAATTTTCGCGCGTCAAGATAAATTTTGAAGATAATTAAATAGACCCTTGAAAAGGATTATGTTATTTCATATTTTTTTGGCAAAACATTTTTCGTTACAGACCAATTAACTATATTACAAACGTTAAGGCTAAAAACGTTAAGGCTAAATGTCTAAAATATAATTTTAGAGACCAAAATTGCTAAAGTTTAGGATGGACCTGTTTACCATAAACCCATTAGAATATCCTTAAACGAGTAGGCTGAAATTTTAAAAAACAAAAAATAATAATAATAATATGAGGAATGATAGACTTACACTAAGTATTTTTTACCGTACACTCTTTTATTTTCCGTTCCAAAACTAAACACTTAAACAACCCAAGCCACTTACCACTTATGCTAAAGGATATGATTTGATTTAAACTCTTTAATAGCCATTAGATTCACATCAATCTAAAGACTATTAATTCCTTTTTTTGGGGGAAAAAAGTATTGACCATCAATTTAATGCGAATCTAATGCTATTAATGAGTGTAAATCAAAAACACTTACACCAGTGTAAATCTAATCCTCCTCATAATAAAATATGAAAAAATCCTAACCACTAATGTGGCTGGTTCATCAGACAGTCAGAATTGTTAATACTAAAGCCTAACCTGCTTTCAGTTTTCACCCTTGCATGCACTAAAATGAACCTAGACTTGTGAAAGAATGAAAGCATGCAACAAAGATATGCAAACAGAATCAATATATACAAAGTGCAAACAGAAACATTAGTATGCAATTCTTTTCTCCACCAAAATAGAGGATTTAATTAATTCATCAGCAGGAATACCTGTTCAGTGTTCACTAAAACGCTTCAGAGATTACAAACACAAAATTAGCAAGTCTTGTAAATTAAACAAGATCTAAGGCTCGCAATAGCAGACGGCAAATTGCAACTCAAAAGCATTGTTAGCTGCTTGCTTTCACCAAAATATATGCTGATATGTGTACTACTTTCAACAAAACACCATAATAATATTCCTTACTAGGTTCTTCATCTATGCCAATTCCAGGATTCAAGGCTTTTCTTTTTCCTAATCAGCCCCTCAAAAATATACACTTGCCATGTACTTTTTACTACCAAATCCTAGGTTGCCCCTGGTTCAAGCAACATTGTCTTTTCCATATGCAAAAGTACACCAAAATAACCTTAAGATTGTTAACCACACAACTTAAAAAGCTTTAGTCTGCATTTTGATATACACCATCATCTTGACCTATCATACCTTCTTCATCAGGTATCATACCTTCCTCCTCTTCTCCATTATAGGAAGATCCACCATACTTCCCGTCACCATGAGACCTTCCCCACTCCTTTTGAGCACCATTGTTGGATCTACCACCACCAGGAGAGGATGGTGAGTTTCTATTAGGACTGCGTCTTCCTACTTTTTCCTCTGCATGCTGCTGTCGAGATGGGGAAGATGATCGACCTTGTCCCATAACTGAGCGATGAAAACTATAAGGGGGGGAACGCTCACGAGCTGCAGGAGCCCGGTCCTTGTTATAGGGGACAGGACTGCGGCTTCGGTCCCGATTAAAACTCTTGCGATCACTGTCACCACCACCACTACGTTCCATCATTGCTTTGTGAAAGCTGACATGTGACCTGACAGGGCTACGACTGCGGCTGCGGCTGCGATCACGGTTTTTGAAGCGATCACTCCAACTAGATCCTCTGTCAGGACTCCGAGCACGATCATTCCTACACCACAAGAGAACATACTTGTAACAATTACTTATAAATATCTAGGATGACATTGAGAATTGAGAATCCTTTTACAGAACTGAAGTCTTCTTTCTTGCACAAACTCTAACAGATCAAGAATTTTTGTAACAAACAAAATAACAATAATAAGGTAAACTGACCTCTGTGAATCATAGTCTGACCCACGTCCTCCACCTCTGCCAGAAGCAGACCACCCACCCTTTCCACCATAACTAGAGTCGCCCCCTCTGCTACCATATCCGCCATCACCACCCCTTCCACCGTATCCAGAATCACTACCCCTACCACCATATCCAGAATCACTACCCCTTCCACCGTATCCAGAGTCACCGCGTCCCCCGCGACCAGAACCAGAAGAACCCCATCGTCTGGATCTATTCATCCCACCACCCCGTGACGACATATCCCGAAGTTCAGGAGGAACTTTCTGGTTTGCACCTTCCAAGACTTTGATGAGGTCTGTAGCATGTTTAGCATCCTGCTCCCCAAAAAAAGTGTATGCTAAACCAGTGGCCCCAGCCCTCCCGGTCCTCCCAATCCTATGAACATAATCTTCCACTCCTGTAGGGAAGTCATAGTTGACGACCACCCTATAAAACATTTATAGTCACTTTTAGATGTGATGGTCACTTTTCCAAGTCATAAGCTCATATTAAGTAAACAGATTCCCAACAAAAAAGTGTTATAATAAAAAAGAAACTAGTATCAAAATAAGCAACTACCTGATGTCTTTGATGTCTAGTCCTCGAGCTGCAACATCTGTAGCAACAAGGACAGGAGACCTCCCAGTTCGAAATTGATTCAAGACATGGTCCCTCTCAGACTGGGATTTATCCCCATGAATAGCAGCAGCTCCAAACTGGCGTGTAAGATTACGAGCAAGTTGATCACACATTTTCTTCGTAGAACAAAAAATAATTATTTTTGAACCTTGATCCTGTGACCGCAAAATATTTTCCAGTCTTCTCTGTTTCTCCATTGAGGACAATACTTCAACATGCTATATAATAAGACCAAACCATGTTATTAATCACACCGTTGGAACCAATCCCCTAGCAACAATACAGTGACTAGATAAAACATAGCATTTGAATGGAAAGGAGCTAGCAATAGGTGTCAAACCTGAGTAATAGATTTGTTGGCAACAAGCTCATCTACATTCCCAATGTTCACCTGAACAGGATTGACCAGCAGATCAGCTGCAATTTTCCTAACCTCCTTAGGCCATGTTGCAGTATACATAAGAGTTTGCCTACGAGCAGGCACCTCATTTACAATCTTTCTAATTTGAGGTTCAAAGCCCATGTCCAGCATCCTGTCTGCCTCGTCCAGCACAAGATAAGAAATCTGGTTAAGAGTGATTCTTCTCATCTCAAGTATATCATTCAAACGGCCAGGAGTGGCTACCACAATATCTGCTCCACGATCAATGTCTCTCAATTGAGGACCCTTTGGTGCTCCTCCATACAAACACTAGAAAAAACAAACAGAATGGAACCTATTAGAATCCTTTTGAGCAATATTTGCGTCAGATTTTCATTTGAGTACATATGTAATTTTCTCTCAATTCTAGCAAGACATCAAATTAAAAATAAATACATAAAAAAAGTAAGGATGATCATTACTAATAAGTTCCTC
>JASCZI010151128.1:104881-120305 GCA_036250425.1 Stylosanthes scabra | reverse complement strand
AAAATATATATATATATATATATATATATATATATATATATATATATATATATATATATATGCTATTGTGTTTATTAGGGAACATTCAACATTCCTTGTAAGTTTTAACCGGAGAAATAGGATCCTTGGATCCAATGAAACAACAATGTTGACTTTTTACTTTTCACACAATGAGTTTCACAAACAGCAGCAAGCTAGATACCAGTTATGGTTTGGTACATGGTGGAAATGAGCCACGAGTAAATTAACTCTGTTGATATTTTAAAATTATTAAATGATAATTTATTAGTTAAATATATCTAATGATTCTTAATAAACAATTTCATATATTGATATAGAGTGAATGTAAGTATTCAACAAACTAAAAAATATAATTATATACGGTAGTCCTATTATAAATAATCATATATAGGGAGAGAAATTTGGGTAACCTAAGGTTAAACAATTACGATTTTTTGGGGTTTGAAGAAATAGTATAAACCTAGGGCACGTGAATTTATGGTGTAGATTTATATTTAAGCAAGATAGCCCCATTTTTATTAAGGCATTCAAAAGATTACATAAAAAATAAAATAAAAAAGCTAATGTATGTACAAGAATATAAAAAATAAGAACAGTCCTACGGAATCAATGTTAAGGAACTATTATTAGGGAGTCAATAATTAAGTTATCATTCAAAATATATATGAATTATCATCTGTAATTCATATATAATATGTGTTGGCTCCTTATTGATTTTTTTTAAAAAATAAATGAGAATTTTTTGTGTTAAAATATAAAGTTGTTTAAACTCATTTAGTAAAATATTTTTGGATAAAATATGATTTTTATTTCTAACGTTTTCTAAATTACTTAAAAATATCTCTAACTTTATTTTACTTTCATTTTATACTTAATATTGTAATTAAATTTTAATTTTACCTTTAGAGATAATTTCTTTAGTTCAATATATAATAGAATTGAAAAAAAAATATTATTATATCAAATAAATTTATCATATTAAATAGAGTTTAGGATTTTGTAAAATATATAGTAAAATAGGGTTTAAGATTTTTTTTTCCTTTTTATAAGTAAGAACATAAGAAAGTCATAAGGTATCATTAGCTTACTTTTAATGCGTTCAATAATGGATAATAATGCAGGAATAGTGAGCTGCTATATCTGCACTCTTAAGTTTTGATATCTTAAAGGAAGATTTGAATCAAAAGAATACGGATTGCATACTAAAATTAATTAGTTAAATTTAATCCCCATATATATGCAGGATTTTGTATATATATTCTGACTTCAAAAATAAATTTGCCTTGACACTTTTTGTCGCTATCACCACCGGCTAAGGAAAATGGATAATGAATAAATCTTGTTTATATGTATGAATGTTTTTATACCTAATAAGTTTGGTTAATGTTCACATATACCGTTGGACGTCCGAGGAACGTCATGTTCCAGAAATCATCACCGGTCAGATTTAATATAAAATATTGTTACGGTGTGGATTGTTGTCTTGCGGTTATAATGGAAAGCATATGATGGTGTGCACAGTGAGCCAGCAACTGACTTAAAAGTTGTGCAGTCTTATAAGAAAGAGAAAGTCATGCATGCCCATTATTGAAGTTGAGTAATTCGAGCCATGTGGTATAGTTTGTATGGAGGCGCAGCTATTTAAGCCAAGCTGAAAAGTAGTTGGGCCAACTTTATTTTATATATTTTAAGATTAATTTTGTCT
Source organism: Stylosanthes scabra (assembly GCA_036250425.1). Classification (NCBI taxonomy): domain Eukaryota; kingdom Viridiplantae; phylum Streptophyta; class Magnoliopsida; order Fabales; family Fabaceae; genus Stylosanthes; species Stylosanthes scabra. The sequence goes on along the minus strand of JASCZI010151128.1, from coordinate 118,579 downwards.
ATTGCTATAATAATAATTAGTGGTTCAACAATTTGAAAATTGTTCTGGATATTGGGCTCGCCTAGCCCAAATCCATGACGAACCTTCCTTACGTCGGCCCAAGGCCGGCATCCGGCCCAAAATCCCCCACGGATTCACACAAAGGGCCCACAATATCAATCATTAGATCCACACGAGATCCGGATCGTATCTATACCGATCTCGTACGGATTTACCTCCTAAATAATAGGAGCCACCACGGGTATATAAAGAGGAGATCAACTATCCTCCAGAAACCCTACCCAATTACGTATGTTCAGAGGCTCTCAAATCCCTATTTGGCGACCCTCCTTCCATACGCTATCACTCATTCATAGTAACTCCTAGCCTTCTACCTCGGCACCTCCGGTTACTCCGAAAGTCCCAAAACCCTTGAAGGTACATTCTGTACAAAAATTAACCAAAATTAACTCTAAGTGTTTTAACTATTTTATGAAATAATTATATGTATATTTGTATATATAGCACTTTAATAAAATCTTCTAAATAACGCATGTAACTCAATTTGTTTTTTATTCTCCTTTTTATGCTATTTTTATTTTTTTTAAAAAAAACTTTCCCTTTAGTTAACAAGTTAATTTATCTTATTGTTACTATTTTAAAAATATTTTTTAAAATGTCACTATTTTTAAACTATAGTTGTTAGCAATTGATCTTCTATATTAGCTGATAACAAGAATTAGGTTTGAAAAAAAGACTGTGCCATAAAAAATAATTTGACTATCAATAGATCAAGCTAACTTTTTATATATATATATATATTCTACTTAATATATAATATAAATCATTCATTAAATATTTTTTATTTATCATTTAGTTTCAATATTCGCTTTCTTAAATTAACTATTTTTTAATTGTATAAGAATAGTAAAATGGACAATAAATTACAATTGTTTAATATAGATTTTTAATATACTAAATTTTTTTTTTCAAACAATTGTAATTCTTGTACAAGATAATATTAACAAAATTATTTTTTAATTTATTAAACATTTCTATTAAACCATTTCAATCTAATATTCATTTTAATATTATTATAAAATTAAAAAAATATTAACTTTAGAAAAAGTAGATATAAAATAAAAATAATAATTGAATAAACATAAAAATAATATTTAATAAAATGTTTTAGATTATATATTAATTAGAAAATATAAGATGTTAGTTGTTATATAATATATATAAAAAACATAACATATAACAAAATTTAGCATGACCTAATAGTAAACAACTTATTCTTTATAACTAAGATTCTTTGTTTGAACCTCACCCAATGTTATTTGCACACTAAAATTAACTATTATATATTTATTTATACATAAATATATATATAGTTTTATCATTTTCAATGTGTATTTTATATTTTAATTTATATTATATATTAGTGGCTGATTTTGATATGCAAATAGCATGATCATTTTTAAATAAGCACAAACTTATACACTGATGTCATTAATCACAGTCAAATAATTTAAAAACAGTGACATTTTAAAAAAATAGTTTTTTAAATGATAACAATAAAGTAAATTAGCTTCGTTGTCTATAAATAATAGAATTTTTTATAAATATATTATAAATACATGAAAAAATTGTCAAGTAGTTTAGGTGTATTTGTTAATTAAGAATAATTCTTGTTAATTATATTTTTTAAAAATATATAAATAGCATAAATCATGTTTGAGATTTCACAAAATTGCATTCTTCTTATTTATGGTTTAACCTTGATTAATAGTCTAATATGGGTTATTCTCACATTAACTGAAAAAAAAAATTATGAACTCAAAATATTAAAAGAATTAAACACCAAATTGATCATTATATATTTTTGTATAAATATATGTGTTATTTAATTATTTTTAATATATATTTTATATTTTAATATGTATTTTGGCCAATAATTAATTTAATGATTAATTTTTAATGTACACATAAAAATATAATTGATGACCTATGCGAAATTTATTGAACTTCTCAAAATATTAAATTATAATGATTTATTTATTATATTAACTTATATAAGAAAAAATTTTGGGTGATAATATATTACCAACCCGGAATTAATTTCATTCAATTGGATTTGAACTCAACAAAGTTACTTTTCCACCATATGCTAGCCGGATTGCACAAGCAAGAAAGGTTTTCTTTTAAATTAGTCTTTTGTGACACTACAATAAGGGTTCTTTTAGTCATTTTCTTACTCACTATAAGACAAAAAGCTACTTGGCAAACTCTTTCTACAACGAAATATGATGTTTCGCCTGTTACAAGCGGAACATGGAATAATTTTCCAATAAGTTTATGCATTAATTACAAAATAATAAAGTATAACATAGAAAATTTTAATCACAATAAAAAAGAAATAATTAATTTTTTGGAATGGATACATAAATATTTGTATATAAAGTATTATCGATATATAATTACCCTATTTAGAATTTAGAATAGTAATTAATGGAAAACCATTGATGCATGCTACTTTCTAATCGACATGTTCCCTCCTTCTAACTCTCCGTGTAAATATGATGATAAATTGATAATGGGATATATCGTTATTTATTTATTATTATTATTGACAGATTGATGTTATATGTAGAAGTTTTTTTTTATGGTCAAGTCAAACTAAGTTGATTCAACTTCGATAGAAATAATTTTCATCACTAAAGATGTGCAGCATATGCTACTTAATTAAATTTAATTTTTTTTGGGTGACTACTTAATTAAATTTAATTGAATAAAGTATTTGACCACTTAGTATTTTCCTTATACAATTTACATTCTCCAATCCATAATAATAATGTAAGCACACTAATTAAGAATTTAAGATCCACATATATGTTACAAGAAATTGAAATGAAAATAACTACATGACAACAAAGTAATTTCTCTTATTAGGCAACCATCTCAAATGTAATCCAATATGCTACTTCTTTTTTATAGTGTTTAATATCTCATCTCATAGATCTAAAAATAATAAAGGAGAAAACAGAGAAATTGATTCTAGTAAATTTAATTTTCGTCACCATCTTTAGTTGTAGATAAGAATATAATGAATTTAAGATCCCCCAGAATTAAGCATACTTCTTTCCCATGAGAAGAAGCTGAAGTTTGTCATAGCCGGCAAGCACGCCGGCGCTAGCCATGGCGCGGAGGATGTTAGCACCGGCACCTTTGAAGAGTGATTTTGGACCTTCCTTCTTCAGAATTTGGGAGAATGCATCCATGGAGCTCTTATACTTGATGGCTTCTCCTGATGTCATCATCATCCTTCTTCGGACAGTGTCTATTGGATAGGAGGCAAATGCTGCAGCATTTGTAACAACCCATCCCAGACCAAAACTTGCCAAGAAACTATCCTGTAATATTCAAAACCAAACATTAAATTTGCATCAACTTCAATTTTAATTAGGGTTAACGTTCAAATTGGTCCCGAAAGATTTTGTTGGTCATATTAGTTTCTGAAAGATAGAATTTTCACTCAAATTGATCCTTCTGCCAATTAGATGACATATGTTACAAAATGATTAGTTGATAGATGACGTGACATCCAATCATTTTGTGAGATGTGCCATTTAAAGATGACACGTCATCATCTAAATGTAAGAAGGACTAATTTGACTAAGGATTATATCTTCTAGGCTGCATCTGGGAGAGAGACTGAGACTGAGAGACTGAGAGACTAAGAGACAGAGACTGAAATAGGTTTGTGTAATGTGTTTTGTTTAAAATTAATTAAAGATAGAGACTGAAAGATAGAAATTAAATTAAGTTAATGGAGCAGAAACAAAGATTAGTATTGAAAACTTTAATGTTAAATGAGGATATTTGAGTAAAAAAGAAGTTTTTAAAATTTCAGTCTCAGTCCCCAGTCCCACAGTCCCTACTATCCGGAGGTACTGAAAATACTGAAATTTTAGGGACTGAGACTGAAATTTTAGTTCGTCAACCAAACATAATAGAGTCTCAGTTTCCCAGTCTCAGTCTCAGTCCCAATCTCCTGAAACAAACGCACCCCTAGGAAGTAACATGACTAACAAAATCTGACGGGGACTCATCGGAAGAATGCGATATCTTTCATGACCAACTTAACCATTAAACCCATTTTAATTACAACAATGGAAATGGAGTAAAAATGACTGACCTGCAATGATCCTACCAAGAGCACAGGCTTAACAGAATCATAGATTCCAAAGTACAAACCGCGGTAGACAATGATTCCGGCGAGAGAAATGTTGAAGCCACGGTAGAGGCCAGCAATGCCATCAGATTTAATAGTCTTCCTGTAAACATCAACCAAACCATTGAACTGCCTCTGTCCACCAGCCTTGGCATCATTGGTAAGCCGGGTTCTAGCATAATCCAGTGAGTAAACAAACACCGACGACGCAGCTCCCGCAGCGCTCCCGGATAACAAGTTACCCCCAAACCACTTCCAATAGCCATCTTTGTCTTTATTGAAGTTGAATTGTCCCTTAAAGTAGTCTTTAAATGCAAAGTTCAAGGCCTGTGACAGAGTTTTATTACAGTTACTTGCATGACAAGTTATTAGAATGCAAAGTTCAAGCACATGAAATAAACCTGTGTTGGGAAGTAACGGATAACATTGACAGTGTTCCCTCTCCAGAGTGAACCGATCCCTTCGTCTCGGACGGATCTGGCAAAACAGTCTCCGATTCCCTTGTAAGGCTCGGAGAGCCTACCAGCCTTGATCATCTCGTCTTGGTTTTGAAGCAGAAGCTTTGCGCGCTCGAGCGGAGCTACTGCAGTCTTGGACACTGCAGCAGACACTCCTCCCATGAGAAAATTAGTGGCAAAGCTTGCTAAGCTTTTCTCTGATGGAGATGGGACAAACACAGCTGAACCTGCAGAATGCACATCACTTGATGAACTTGCTTTGCATGATGATGCTGCCTTCAAAGCATAGTTTAAGCCACCGTTTGAGTAGGTTCCATATGGAAACTGTTGCTGATGCTGCAGAACAGGAAACTTTTGCACCATTGTTGGGTTCTGATGGTTCCTACCAGCCATCACTGCTTATGAACTATTGTAAGTTTGTAATTCAATGAAATAATTCATAATGTACACAAATCGCAAATCAAAGATTTACAAAACAGGTGGAAACTTACATGTAGATAACTTCATATAAAGTTGACACTCTAAAATCGTTAAATAATAATTTAGTCAAACATGTCAAATCATCTAACGATTCTTAATAACAACTTCACATGAAATCGACTGCATGTGAGTATTCACCTAACTAACAAGGTGACATACTTACATACACTAAGAAAACTTAAAAATTGAAGTCAAACCATGGACTACAGGAGAGATTGTACCTTTATGTTCTTGAATTCTGAAATTTTGAACAAGGAATGAGCAAGCTGATATAATACTTTATTTTCCTTTTCTTTCTTTTTTTTCCTCTATACTTAGATGAACAATTAGCACCTTATAACTATATAAATATGAGTTCCCTAAAGTCTAAAGCGTGCATGGTATTGTTGGTAGGCGAAAGTCCTGCTTTGAATAATCAACAAGTTGAAAAGTTAATGCAAGTAAATTTGATTATATTCCTAACAAATTGGAATGTTGCTGTCGTTGAAATTTCCCTTTTCCATTTCACACTATCAACTCACGCGCTTTCCAAATTATATTTTGTTACTTGGGAAAGAAGAAAAAATGTATCTAAGTAACAGAATCTTCTATAGTTTGATTTCATTTATTAAACCCTATAGCTCAATTAACTCCACTGTAGCATCAAACTAAGAATTATAACTCAGAAATTTCCACAACTGGAGTAAACAAATTTGAATACGTTTGTTTCATTGGACTATATCATAGAAATTAATAAACTATCACTTACCATACGCAATATAAATTAAAAAAATATCTAGATGCTCCAAACATTGTTGACAGAAACAAAGTCTAACTAATACAAATATGGTGTGATTATCATGGTTCAATCACAGAAATGAGAAAGGGGATGGATACTACAGGCTTTGATGAAAACTTTCTAGACTTTGCAAAGCTAATACAAATGAAATTGGTAACTGATTCTTTTACAGTTGACAGTTGGCACCAAACTTTTAACTGTACAAAATATACAGTGATACCAATGAAAACTACAAAATGTCTAAAAGCAACATTCACCCATTTCTATGTCACAGTGATTACATGGCTTCTTGGCTTGGCACTGCAAAAGGTATAAACAAAATTTGACAATATTATTTGTTTGTTCTTAAATGAGTGCCTCATTCAAATCCAAGAACAATGACTATAAATCCTATTTATCATGTCAAACTCTATTCATAAAATTTACCATGCTACCTAACTGTAATAACAAGCTATGAAACAAATTAAACGAGAGAGTTTTCGTGTTGTACATCATTTTGGCAATGATGACCGATCGGCTTGACTCGGGAGACAATGCTTTCAGCCCAAGTTGAAATGTTCCCTCCCTTGTGGTCTATTGATTCCGAGAGAAGCAGGGTCTAAGGACATCTCAGGCCTGCTTAAATTCGTCTCCTGCTCTTTCTGCTTCAGTTTCAAGACCCTGCGCTCGTTTTCCAATTTCATCCTCTCGTTCTCCAACCTCAGCCTCTCCAGCTCCCTATCCTTCTTGCTGCAGTATCTCAACCACTTAAACCGTTGTTTTTCAAGCTCAAGTGCTTGCACTTGGCAGCTGACTCTTTGCTCTTGAAGCTGCAACATCTTTATCTTGATCCACTCTCTTCGTTCCCTCACTGACTTTGTTGGGTCTTGAAAAACCCTTGCCATTTCAACTTCGAATTTATCCATCTCAATAGATTGTGGCCAAAAATGGAAATCTTCCTCACTAGATTTTCTTCTATCGCAGAACTCATCCGTCCTCTCTCCATCCCCATGTGCATTATCCAAATCATCATCATCGTCATCATCATCATCGCTTTCATTGTTATCCTCGGCTTCATCCTCAGAGCCATTGTTGTCTCTTGAGTCCCTACCATGATCCAAAGAATAACCTTGTAAGTCAAGATCATGGGAGTTTGGTATCCTCTGCCCATTATGGTAGGCACACATCTCCTTATAAAACAGGTGCTTCGAGCTCAATATCTTTCTAACATCATCCTTCGCCTTAGCCGAGAGGTTTGGCATCGAATCCATCAGTGTAGGATTCTCAACCACTTGGCAACAAGTTCCCCTTCCGAGTATATCATTTAACCTCTTGTACCTCTTATTTAAGTCGTTAAACTTGTCCTCGCACTGCTGAGGCGATACATGGCAACCCTTGCTGATCATTATCTTGGAGACGGTTTTCCACTTGCCCTTCTTTTGCAAGACACCGGATTTCCTCTTATGACCATCCGCGCCATTAATCGAGCCATCGTCTCCCACACAGCTCACCACAGCTATAAGAAGCTGAACCACATTGTCTGTCCACTTCATTCTTTGCCAAGGAGACCCTTTCTTGCCCTTCCCGCCATCAAAGTTGTCGCAATTTCCATCTTCTGCATCGTCATCGTCGCTGAAGTCATTACTATTGGCAGGATTAGAAGAAGCAATTCCCTTTCCTTTACAGAAATTCACCCCTGCATTGGACCCTTTGAGTTCCATGAGGCCAATTGGGTGATCATTGTCCAGATCAGTCCTCATATTCAAGTGATGCTGTCCAGTCACCGATGGATGACCCATCTGGGATTGTTGTTGGTGCCTTTGAAATGGCAATTCAAGGTCCAAGATCCCCCCACCAGGACCACCTAAAAAACTACCCCCCAAACCAGAACTGTTCATCCCTGGAACACAATCACCAAACCCTAATTCTCAAACTTGGGATCCTTATCCTAGTTTTCTACTCCTACAGTACAAGGCAAGAACAGGAGCTGAAATCTGAAATGGATTATGATTATCAATCAGAACAGTGCTTATCACCAGCTGACCAAGCATAACAGTGACCACCATAAACCTGAAGGAAAAAAAAAAGCATATCTTTTCTTCATAAACAATCTCAGAATCTCAGGGAAAAAAAAAACATACAATCAAGACAATCAACACATTAAAAAGAAAAGAAACCGAAGACATTAACCATGGTAATCATAATTCAATAAACAAGATACGAGAAGAGATTGAATCTTAGTACAAATCGAAAATCCCAAGATAAAATTAGTAAGCATTAATTAGAAAACATAGGACATGAGTTACATAGATCTTACTACGTTGAACTTGAACTTACCTTCCTGTGACGGTGTGACCTGTGAGGCTGTGACCACCGTGAGTGGCACAGTGCAAAAACCAAGCAGGGTCAGAGAATCAAAGTCCAGAGTGGACCAACTCTTTACATTACATTTTTTTTTTTGGTGTCAACTCTTACATTACATATTAGATGCATAAACTTTTTTTAATGTTAATGTCCAGTTAATTATTACTACATTCCGTACTCATATAATAACCATCAACCAGTATTTATAAGTTAATTAGTGCTTAAACAAATTTCACGTGCACATTTTGGTTCCAACTAATTTTTATTTCTTATTAGATAAATTTATTATTTTTTTTTGGATGAGTTATAGCTCATATGAAATTATTTTCTTTTTTATTGTAAGAGGTTTGAGTGATTTTATCTAAGAGAAAAAAAAAAGTCATTTCCTTATTTTTAATTAAATTTTGAATATACATATTGAATAAATAAATTTCAAAAAACTTTTATTATGAAAAAATTAAATTTTAAAAATATATTATTATAAGATAAATTAATTCTCTTTAAAATGATAAAAATACCAATCCATCCAATCATAATTATTGAAAATAAAAATTATTAAGAATAAAAAAATTTTAGATACTGATATATTTCATCTAAAATTTCTAATTTAGTTAGTTTTTCCTCTCACAAGTCACAACTACATAAACTTGAGTCTCCTTTCATCATGAGCTATGAAATGGAACTTTTTCTTTTAAACTGAACTGGAGCTTTTTCTTTCGGTTTTAACCTTTTAATGGGACTTGTTTATTGTTGCGTCTACTTCGGGCTAAATGGGCCGGAATCCAAACATGGACCAATAACTAGTGTCCTAACAAGCCAAAAAAAGAAGGAATCTCATCATGTCACGTTCAAAAAAAAAAAAGAAGAACGATTCTCGGTTCGCTGTCGCGACTCGTGAGTCGTCAGTGATGAAGTGAAGAGGAAGAAGGAAAAACATTGAGCTGCGGAGTGCGGATGTTGCCGTAGCCTGTAGCTGAGTCTCAAAACGGAATCTGTAAGCTTCTCCATTCACACATCACAATGCATCGAAACGACGACGTTCGATTAATTTCTTCCTCCATTAAAATCCCACCTCCTCCCAAACCCTTAAAAGAAACGGCCCCTTCTCACATCGCTCAGCTCCTTCGCTCCTTCAACACTCACTCCAACCACTTCACTCGCTCCCTCCTCCTATGCTGCGCCACGCTTTCCCTCCCCGGCCAGAGGAGACCGCCCTCTCCGATTCTCTGCTCCGCTTCGCTCTCACTCGCCGAGTCAACTCAGCCGCGGGAAGGTCAGCTCAAGGGGATTTCTTCTTCTACTACTACTTCTTCTTCTTCTTTGGCGTCTCCTCCTGCTTCGGTTCGACAGAGCGAAGAGCGGGTTCTGATCAGCGAGGTGCTTGTTCGGAACAAGGACGGCGAGGAGCTTCAGAGGAAGGACCTTGAGGCGGAGGCGCTGCAAGCACTCAAAGCATGTCGAGCGAACTCGGCTCTTACGGTGCGTGAGGTACAAGAAGATGTGCATCGCATCATCAACAGTGGCTACTTCTGCTCCTGCATGCCCGTTGCCGTTGACACTCGCGATGGTATCCGATTGGTGTTTCAGGTATTAGACGCTCGGCGATAATCTTCCTTGTTCTTGTAATTTGAGAATTACTGAATTAATGTGTATCTGCATTGTGTTCTTATGGATGCTTTGAAATTTGTTGATGTTTAATTGCTGTGTTCTTAATGGATTTCTTGTGCCATAAGGTAGAACCAAATCAAGAGTTCAAAGGGTTGGTGTGTGAGGGAGCTAATGTTCTTCCGGCTAAGTTCTTAGAGGATTCCTTTCGAGATGGATACGGTAACTTGTTATTGTGTTTTTCTCATCTGTGCAGTTAGGAAGAATAATTTTCCATTTCTTGTTGTACATGATTTTTCAATGTATTCAAATTTACATGTTAAAGTTTTCCAGGGAAAGTTATCAACCTCAGGCGCTTGGATGAAGCAATATCTTCCATCAATGGCTGGTACATGGAGCGTGGTCTTTTTGCTATGGTAAAATTGCCCTTAACTTTTGTTCAGATTTTAGGCTTTAATAATAAGAACTTCCTGCTTATAGTTGAGTCACTACCCAGAATCAGGAGCCATTTCATGTATCCACTGTTGTAGATGCCCAGACTATCATACTTATATACTTCAATTTTTTTTTCTAGGCTTTATGCTCTTACAGGTGTTACAGTGGCATTTTTCATCTTTTGTTTGCTGCCTTGATAATTATTGTAGGTTTCAGCGGTTGAGATTCTCTCTGGGGGTATTCTGAGATTGCAAGTATCAGAGGCTGAGGTCAATAATATCTCCATTCGGTTTCTGGACAGGAAGACGTAAGCACCTTCTTTCGAATTGATCAACACACAAAATCATAGTACATTTCTGTTAGTAATGTGCTTTCCTATCTGTAGAGGTGAGCCTACTATAGGGAAGACAAAGCCAGAAACAATACTGAGGCAAATCACAACCAAGAAGGGGCAGGTACTTCCATGACCTAATACTGGGTACTCGAACAAATGATTTCTCATAGCATATTGCAAGTATATCATTTGGAATTTTGTGCAAAACTGTGATACAGGCCAAATAAATATGTTTTACCAATATAATAGAGGTAATTATAGCCTTAGTTTATCAAGTTTATATGGTCAGGATTCTCTGCTCTATTCAAGAGTTGTTGGATTGTCCATTGAAGGGGGAGATCTGATCTTAGCCTTGATTTTAGTCTTTGGAAAAACATGCCTTCTCAAATTTCCATTCTTAATAAGCATTTTGGATCATGATTAATTGTGTTCCAGGTTTACAGCATGCTTCAGGGAAAAAGAGATGTAGAGACTGTACTAACTATGGGGATAATGGAAGATGTTAGCATTATTCCTCAACCAGCAGGTAATGCCTTAAAAATGTGCTGAATAGTTGTAAGAAATATTGCCAAATTGTAATATAATTTTTTTGTCATCCCTATATGAAGAATTGAGGATAAATATTTATTTAGCATTATACTTTACTACTAAAAGAAACCTTTTTAAAATTGTTATATGAAGTAGGGAAAGTCAGATCATTTCATGCTAACTTCAGGAGGAACTAGACAACTAGTGATTTACAAAAATACTAGAGGGCCAGAATCATAAAAAGGATGTTATTCCATCGTTGAAAATAGAAGTCGTTACTTTTATACAGTTTAATAGTGCTAAACAGGAGTTGTAAGTTGCAGGGTTCTCCAAGTGACTTAATAGAGTTAATTCTTTTCCAAGTATTTATTTTTGTGAATTATCAACTTATAACTGCACCTCAGAAATGTATAATTGCATATACTTTATTGAGATAATCTTTTTTAATGTCTTTATTGGCCCCCCTTATTAGATGCATGGTATTGTCTAAAACCTTTTCCCCTTTTTGGCATGCTACAGATACAGGGAAGGTTGATATGGTGATGAATGTGGTCGAACGTCCTAGTGGAGGATTTTCAGCTGGTGGCGGAATATCAAGTGGGTAAGTGAGGCTATTCCAAATATTTGTTTTAATGACATTTGTATTTATTAGTTGCAAATATGACTTCGACCTCCTTGAGACTTGATGAAATTTCCTAACCTCACTTGTAATTTTATAAATGACTGTAAACTGCATTACTTTAAAATTTTATGAAACGGAAAGGACAATACCTTCTTGTACTTTATTTTATGGATATATACACACTTTAGTACAGCCTTTTGTACAACTCAATAATGGTGAAACACTCCTAAGGGGATAATTGTTATTTCTAAAACAGCCGGGGCAATCAACTTAACTTATCCCTTTTGCTTATAAATTACCTTACTGTTTGCACCTGCAGGATTACAAGTGGTACACTGAATGGACTCATTGGAAGGTTAGCTGATTTTCTGTTCTGATAGATGAAATTATGAGTTAATGTTTTGTCTTTTGGCATCTTATTCTCTCCTTCTATGTTATCAATCAACATCTGCAGTTACTTACATGCAAATCATAACTATTTTATTGATTATTTGGCCATGCTGGTTGTTCCATATAGGCATATTCTAATATGCATTTTCATGACACTGGTAGATGTTTAAAGATGCCACTTGAATCTAAAAGTGGACTAGTCTCCTGTATCTTTTGCAGACAACAGAAATTAGGCCACATAGAAATTTAGTGGATATTAATATTAACATCTTCATGCTAGCTTATCTCAGTTTGTTATGTTTATGTATGTCCTGCCCCTTGTCAACAGAGCAAAATAGTTTTTGCTTCCATGTATATTTTCATATTGTATGTTATGGTCTTACTTTGACTGGTTTACACTTTGATTACCCAGTAAAATCTATTTTTATTCTGTTGCAGCTTTGCCTATTCTCATAGGAATGTTTTTGGGAAAAACCAGAAACTCAACATTTCCTTAGAGAGGGGTCAGATTGACTCAATTTTTCGTATAAACTACACAGACCCTTGGATTCAAGGAGATGATAAAAGAACATCCAGAACAATAATGATTCAGGTAGCCCAAAGTTATATTTTTGTCTGATCCCAAAGACAGATTTTGATGATAGATAAAAATCGACTGTTGTCTTATATTAAATTAATTTCTATTTAGAATTCAAGAACTCCTGGGACAATGGTTCATGGTGACCGGGATGGCGGCATTATCCTTACCATTGGTCGCATAACAGGTGGTATAGAGTTCAGTCGACCAATCAGACCAAAGTGGAGTGGCACGGCAGGACTTCTTTTCCAGGTGCTTCATTGACAACCTTTTTTTTAGCTGTTTAAGTGAGTAATAATATTGTCATTTCTAATTTGTTATCAAGTTTTTTTGTGTTATATGAATCTAATTTTTCCTTTTCTGGTATGTTAAACCAGCACGCTGGAGTCCGTGATGACAAAGGGGTTCCTATCATCAAGGATCAATACAGCAGTCCTCTTACTGCAAGGTTGTAATCTGAGTGCATGGAACATGTTTCTTGTTTCTTAAAGTATAGTTAAGATGATTTTCCATGCCTTTTTCTAATTATGTCATTTTTTTCTTTTTAGTGGCAATAATTATGATGAGACATTGCTAGCTAAAGTTGAGACTGTTTACACTGGTTCGGGTGACCATGGATCTTCTATGGTTTGTAATGCATACTAATATGGTTCCTCATTTTTAATTTTGTGTTCTATGATTCATGATTTTTTGCTTGTTTTGCAGTTTGCCCTTAACATGGAGAAGGGACTTCCTCTTTTGCCTGAATGGCTATCCTTTACTAGGGTGCATGCACGAGCTAGGAAGGGCATTGAGATAGGTCCTACTCGCCTTAACTTAAGGTATGAGGCCTACCTTTCTCATCAAGAGGAGGATGAGTGATCTGTTATTTATAGCAAAGTAGAATGAGAAATCTCATTTGTTATTCCAACTTCAAACTGTTTTGTGCTAGTCTC
>JASCZI010151128.1:78083-104780 GCA_036250425.1 Stylosanthes scabra | reverse complement strand
CTCTGGTAGATCATATGTTATTGGCTCTGGAGAAATTTCTTTCCCAATGGTATATCATCAAGCTTTTTCTTGCCCAATTAATTAAGCTTCTTGTGCTTATGGCTGCGCTGTTCTTATCCTGATTTTCAGGGCATGCACCCTTTTTTGGAATCCTTTAATTGTTTTTCAGTTTAAAATTGGAAATAGAAAACCAGAGCACTGTTAATAGATGGAGGAATAATACCCACTTATAGTGTTCCAAAGGAAATGCTGGTGGGTCTTTAAGAGTACATGTGGTTGTGTGGTCATGGGTAGCTTTGTGTCTGGGCAGTGCACGCTGGCACATGCATTTTTTTTTCCTTCTTATTTTTGGTCAAGTTACACCCTAGTGCGCACACATACACACCCCCCTCCCCTCCTCATGGATTTGAACCCAGTACACTTTCTGAGCAAGGCAGACATAGATGCCACTAGACCAAGCCTTGGAGTGCATGCATTCGATTGAATTGTAAGGTTGGGTCGTAGTTGACTGAATAACTCCCTGAATCTTTTTTTCACTGACTCACTGATTCTTACACTGTTTTTGTAGTTTGGGCCGGTAGAAGGTGTTCTATTTTCTGACTACGGAACTGATCTTGGAACAGGCTCAAGTGTCCCTGGTAGGTCCTCATTTGTTTTCTGTGGTTTATTTATTTATTTATTTATATTACACGAGGATGATATCTTGAAGATTGCCCAGTGAACATGAATGCCACCATGGTCCTAATTTTCATAGAACGATACAGTCATATCGTATAAATTAGTTGTGAACAAATTTTAACTGGTAGTGCCTAAAGTATATGGCAATGATGTTCATTCTTTCTTCTTGCCTTGCTTCTGGTTTTGTATTAGGTGACCCTGCCGGTGCAAGGTTCAAGCCTGGAAGTGGATGTGGGTGTGGGTTTGGCATCCGTGTGGATTCACCTTTGGGTCCTTTGCGCCTTGAGTATGCCTTTAATGACAAGAAAGACAAGAGGTTTCACTTCGGAGTTGGCTACAGAAACTAAACATTCTTCCCATGAACTATTCTTAACAAGCACCTCTTAATTGTTTCATATATCCAATTCTTAGCTTGCGTAGTGTATCATTTTTGGGTAAAAAAGAAAGGCAGTGAAAGTGTCTTGTATTATTCAGATGAAATGGTTGATTTGGGTTTCCTCTGTTTTTGCGTTGAGACAATCTACACCATGTTAAAACCTGTTGGGACATATGGCATTCGGTCCACGTTCCAATTGGAACACGTGAAAGGACATGGTAGACAACCAATGATGATGATGGTAGCTGGTAGGTAGCCAAATTGAAGAGGCTTTCTTGTACAACTTTGTTTACTCTATGGAGCCAGATAAATGTTCTGCACTTGTGCTAGTACTCCAACACTCCAACGTACAACAATGGAGGAAGAAAAAAATGAGGGTACTAATTTTTCAAGCTAAAAATAAAACTAAAATTGTTGTTTTGTATTTTCCTGGCTATAATATTTGGTTGATAGGGGTTGCCGACAAACAAAAACAAAAGAATGTGAATGAGTTGAGATGGCGAATCCGACAAGGAAGATGGCAAACTCCGCGAAAGTGTCAGGACAGTAAATGTTGACAGTTTGTGTTAGCGAACTCAATCTCATAACACCAATAAGCAAGTACAAGTCTATTAATTAATGTGGGGTTCCTTTACTGTTTCAATATCCATGATACTCTTCCCTCTCTCTCTCACTCCCCATTCCCCAAATCCCTCCCAAATTATTGAGAGCTTGAGAGACATGGTTCTCATCCAAACATGGCTGGATTCTCACATTATATAATCAATCAAATTACATACTTACTAACTTTATCTGGTAGGGTCATCATCCTCATAGCTCCTACGTTGTATGGGCCAGCTTATTATACATGTCCACTTTGGGAGGAAAGATAATTTGAATTTTTAAATGCATGTGGCCCACTATTTGTAGCATGTCACGTGAGTTAGTAGAGACTTGTGCTCAACATTTACTTGGCATTGGCAATCACCAACATAGACAAGCAAAGAGAATTTGCTACTTGCGAGTGAGTAATGACAAAAAAACCAAAATAAGAAAGTTGGGTGATTCCTAACTACACATAACCTTGGAATGCTCGTAGCAGCCCACCATTGTAAGTTGTAACATTGTTCATTTGTTCTTCCATCAAACTGACATGGTGCTTCTTAGCCTCCTCTCAACTATGCATCACCCCTTATCAATTCTATCAAAAAATATATATAATTTAATTACCCGGCACCCTAACTACAATTCCCATAATAATTGTTAATTAATAACTAAGGTCTAAGGTGTAATAATCATGAAAATAAATATGATATATACGTGTCTCATGTTGAACAAAATTAGAAAGGTGTGAAGACTTAAATTGTGAAACTCTGCTACCATGAGTTTAGGTAAAAAACAATAACAATAATTGCAATTGTAAACATCAGCAATGATTATGACAAGCTCTTTCAGCTCCCCATGTCATTGTCCTTGTCCACCATGCATTATTCAGAGAAGAAAATACTCCTCAAGGCATGCAGTAATTTTCTTCTGATGCACCATCCATTCACCTTCACCTTCACCATACCATAGGCTTCTCTCTCTGATCAACTGTGCCAAAGCCAAACACATTGACCCATCATCATTCATGTTGCCTAGCCCTCTCTGTCACGTCTACATGATTGCCTATTCCTGTCACTTGAGCTTGCATTGAACAATGCACACACAACCACACCCTCCACACTCCAACTCACTGTGCCCTAACCAACCAAGCCATCCTCAAATTAATGTCATGGTGTAAACTTCATTCCATCCTTCTCTTCTTTCTTTCTTTGAAATATTATACTAAAATAGAAATTTTTTTGGACGTGTTTCATGTATAATCACAAACTTAGATATTACTGTGTTTTTAACCATTGCTTTTAATTATATATATATTAATTAAAATTAATTAAGATCAACAGCTAAAAATACATAAGCACCTGATTTTCAATTATATCCGAAACGCTTTCAATTTGTTTATACTTTATAATAATCAATAATTTTAGTGTTTCTTCACTCTGAATAATTCAAACCTATATATGCATATAGACATAGATGGTAAATAATAAATATATGCATTATTATTATTATTATTTGGTAGCATATGCTAAGTTTTAGGGTGCAGTAGTAGTTATTATTATTAGGAGCTAAGATAGATAGATATGTTAGGGGTAGAGTACAGTGTAGGTGGTCATCAAATGATATGGTACAGTGTTCAGAGAAGGTAATCAATTACTACAATAGTATATCCTTCACTACTCCCATTTGGAGCAAGAACACAACTACAGGATCAAAATATACATTGATGATTTCTGAGAAAGAAAAGACTAGACTTTGCATTTGTTGAATTGAATCTTCTATAAATAGTAATTCATCATTAAATTTGTGTAGAGCCACCTGGTACGGTGTTAGAGGATGAAAATACAGCGACAATACTATAAAACTAAAGTGAACACGCAAAAGGAGAATAGATTAAAGTAAGAGAGAGATAAAAAAATAAATAAATAAGAGTTGCTCCTAATTGGTAAAGTTGAAAACTTAAAGATTCGATTGAGGAAAAAAATGAAGGGAGTGATTTCTAGTCACATTTTTTTCCATGAAAGGATATTTATAACGGATCGGATGCCAATCCTTCAAATCAAAAATCAAAAATAAAAAAAATGAAACCGTACCATGCATTATATTCACGTTAATAATTTCATTCATTCAATCACCACTGAAACCCATATATATAAAAAGTAACATACTTTGTTATAAATAATTTCCCATTCAATTCCTTCTTTTTGTGTGAACCTTTTGATGGCAAAGATCCAAACTTAGATTCACTGTGATTCCTGTATAATTCACAAAGAGAGAGAGAGAGAGAATAACGATTTTTAGTCCAGCCTTCTGTCAACTTTAGCTACATCACTTTGTATTTATCCAATTATAAAAATGGGGATGCAATGTAGGCACTGTTACATACTTTCTTTTTTCTTGTTATTTTCGTGGAAAAAATGTGATTACTTTATGCAAAGAAATATAAACTATTCCTCATATGATAGATCAACAACTGAAAAGTAATTTAAAATATAATTTGAAAAAATATCCTTTTACAATAATAATAATTTTAGCTAAACAAGTGATTTTATATAAATAAGTGATTTTGTCCAACCAAGTAATTAATTTATGCGTTAAATTGAAGAATATTTCGATGTTAAATAGAACTTTATTTATGTGTAATTTTTAATACTATTTAACGCCGAAATAATATTCTATTTTACATAGAAATAAATCATTTGGCTGGACTTAGTTGGCCAAAATCACTCGTTTAAATAGCATTACCTTTTTTTAAACGAGGCTTTTTCGATATCAATATAAATAGTAAATATGCGAGTTTTATTAAAAATATATATACATCTATATTTTACTTTAATTTCAATGAGACATAAAAAATAAAATATGCATTATAATTAAGAGAATATTTTAGATTTGTATCAACTTAAATTCGTATAGAATAACTTTTAAAATTTGTTTGGCAATAGTAAGTAGTAACAATTCATTGACCAAGCAAAAACAATATTAGTAGAGAGAATTGAAGGATGATTGTAGGTAGATATGGTGGTGGTGAGTGAAGAGAGAAGGATGAGAGAAGATAGATAAGAGTAGCAGAAAAAGAGAAAAGGCAAGGTGGATCGAACAGTAGTTTGTGGTGAAAGTGAAGATCAAAATTAACAAGTTTTATTAGCCTTCAATTTTAGGCATTGCAGCGGAGACACGGAAACTGAGTCACTGAGCATGGCGTGCAACCCAATGCTTTTGCTGCTTTAAACCCTAACTCTTTCTTTCTTTCATTCCATTCCATTCTCCCATCAAATGGTGGCTGGGAACATATCTCTTACTTCCTCGGAACAATAATTAATCACCTTCTTAATTAATTAATTAATATATTTATTCACAGTCATTATTTTACACTTACTTACTATTTACGTGAAAAAAATCTCTTCCTATCCATTCCTGAATGGTCATAAAAAAATATTAATTTACATGTATTAAAATTAAATTCTTTCTCAAATAATTAATAAAATGATGTTAGGAAGACAATAATATAAAATTATTATACTTTTTATATAGATTTATTATATTTAATTAAATATATATAATTATATATTTATAACATTTAAAATTATTCATTTATTTAAATAATAATTAATAAATACATACCCAATGAAAAAATTTAAGCGTACTCTTCCAAGCATTTTTCTTACTAATAATGGACTCATCCATTTATTGAAAGATAAGATTTGTTAGTAGTTGTTACTAAATACTAATCACAAAATGCTTGATTCAAATAATAAATACTACATATTTTTTTATTAGAGAAATACTAACTTAACAAATTACTTTTGTTGAATTTAGGTTAACTTGGTTATAAAAAATGTTTTCTTTATCTAACCATATCATTTTCATTGTTTGATTGTTATATTAAGAAAAAGGTTTAGTTAATGATTATTATTACTAAGCTGTGGCTATTAATTAGTATAATAAAATAATTAAAGGGAATGATAAAGATAAAAGGTGTATGTACTAGTAATTGAAAAAGGATGTTGTAAGACACGGAGCTAATAAATTTAAGTTTGTAGTGTTTTGAAGCTTAGTTTTTCACCCTGATGGGGCTACAACCTACAAAGCAAGGAAGTTTCTGCTTCTGGTGTGAATGGGAATGAGAAAGACAACAGTAGTATATGAGTCTTGAAAACTTCAACTTATTCAATGCCTCCTTCACTTTGTCTCATATCTCTCTCCCTACTAACCATTACTAAACTATTTACATGGTAGGTACCATACACCCACATAACAATATTATTATTATTACTCATCTATTCATTATTTATGGTAAAAATTTTCGTGCAGTTAACTTTATTAGATAATAATTTGATCAAATATTTTAAATTATTTAATGTTTTTAATGAGCAACTTTATATGAAGTTAAATGCGTGCACCCAGATATTCACCTAGTTTATTATATTTTTACTTATTTGATAATTTCAAGTCCCAAGAGATAATTTGATAATATGATGTTGTCTCATGTTAAGATATGTATATATAAGTAGATAGAGTTATTTATCGGCATTGGTGTTAAGTCACACTTGACACTTGACATACAGTTGGCAATTGTCTCCCTTTAAATACTGTTTCCTCCTCCATTCCATTTCTAACACATACTCCGTCTTCTCTTTTCCCATTTCCCTTTTTTTTCTTTTTTCTTTTTTAAAAAAAAGAGTATATCTTTTTGCACCTCCTTCATCAGCTAGTTCATTGTTGTTCGTCCACAACCCTACCCTACACACACATACATAAAACTCTTTAACCACTTTCTTCTCCATCCATCTCTCTCTCATATCATGACAAACAATCCTTACTACTGCTCCAATGGTTATTGGTTCGACCTTAATTCTCCCACTACCTCCTACCTTTTTTCTTCTTCTAATAATAATAACAATAATAATAACCAACACCACCAGCAGCAGCAGCAAATATCATGGTCTCCGCCAAGAAGAGAAGCTCTTCCTCTGCTTAACAACCTAAGCCCTACTACCAGGAATAGGCCTCATCAAGAAGATCTGGAATCTTCCTTTGGTGCCATGGAAGTGAAGGAGAATCAGGACAATAAACAACAACAACCACTGAGTATATCATTATCATGTAGCTCCATGGATGATGAGGAGAGTGTGACGGTGGCTTTGCACTTAGGGCTTCCATCATCAGGAACAACAACAAGATGTGAAGATGTGTCAGTAGTATCAGTATCACAAGAACAAGAAGAAGGAATCGGAGGAGGAGGAATAGGTTCTTCATCTTCAGCAGAATATGGATCATCAAATAGCAGCAGATCAATGATGATGAATAGAGGTCAGTATTGGATCCCAACACCAGCTCAGATTCTGATTGGTCCAACTCAATTCTCTTGCCCCCTTTGTTTCAAGACCTTCAACAGATACAACAACATGCAGGTAATTAACAATTTCTGCAATTTAGGGTTTTCTAATCTAGGGCTTATGAAATCAAAGAAGAAACAACAATAATGAATGGAATTCAATTTATTATTATTTTCTTGTCCAGAAAAAAATTTAAATTAAACAAAATTAGATGTAGAATATAATAATAATAATATTTCTATGTATATATAAATATAGGAAAGGGACCAGATATATTGAGAATTCAGATATATATTATTAAGATCAATGGCTAAAAGTAAAAAAACTATTGAGTTTTCGGTATACTTGATCCGTTGTATAAGTATATATACAGAGCCAACACATACACGGTGTATTGAAACATGTTGAAAAGGACTTCCCCTTAGCCTTTTTCTGACTGAAAATCACTCATCACTTTTCCGGCAAAATGCAAACTAGTGCTATTTCACTGTTACACTTTTTATTTTTATTTTTTCTTTTTTATGTTCACGTGAGTCTTATTAGCTAGTAGCTTCCTAGTAATTAATAACTTAAATTCCTTAATTATTTTCCAGATTAAACTTTAATACATAATTAATTAATTATTGAATTGAAGCAGATGCATATGTGGGGGCATGGATCTCAATACAGGAAGGGGCCAGAATCTCTAAGAGGAACTCAACCAACAGCAATGCTTAGGCTTCCATGCTATTGCTGTGCACCAGGTTGCAAGAACAACATTGATCATCCAAGAGCCAAGCCTCTCAAAGATTTCAGAACCCTCCAAACACACTACAAGAGAAAGCATGGAATCAAGCCTTTCATGTGCAGGAAATGCTGCAAGGCTTTTGCTGTTAGAGGTGATTGGAGGACTCATGAGAAGAACTGTGGGAAGCTGTGGTATTGTTCTTGTGGATCTGATTTCAAGCATAAGAGGTCTCTCAAGGATCATATCAAGGCCTTTGGGAATGCTCACAGGGCTTATGGGATTGATTCTCTTGATCATGATGATAATGAAGAACCTGATGGCTCTGAGATTGACCAAGAAAATGATCTTTCTAATTCTACTACTCCTCATCATAATACTTAATTATTAATTCATGCATCTTTGTTTTCATCAATGAATTTCCCCTCATTTAATTTCATCATCTAGATTACAATTTCTAATCAATTTCCTCATCCCTCTCCCTATCTTCCCAAATTTCTCTATTATATGATGATGATAGTTTTGACACACAAATTAAAATATATACATGTGTGTATATAACTATATATGGTGTGTTCAAAAGAATATGCTCTAACATTTTATTTGCTTGATTTAATTTGATGAGATGTGGAAAGAATTTGAAATGGCCAATCCAAGATGGTAAGAATTTCATGCTTCACTTATCAGAAAGTATAGTTAATTAATAAAAAAAAAACAATCAATAATCGATAATTTTAAGATTGGCTGATATTGATTTAATTTTTGTAAAAATAAATATTTAATTTAAATTGTTGGTTAATATTGACTATTTTTTTATAAATTAACTAATATTATTATTGTTCACTTAATTAGTTATATTCTTATTTGTTAATGGTAAAGACTAAAGAGTAATAGTAACTAGTAAGTACATCAAACTAAACAAACCAAATGAGAAGGCAACTAAAGAAAGGAGAAATAGATTTGATCTACAATTATTAGGTGAGTGTATGTGTTTGTTGTGCTCATCAATTAACTAACTTTTGAATTAATTAATAAAGTTTAGAAGGGGTCCGGGTGATATGATATTGATATGGACCTTAATTTACGAAAAAGGAAAAAGAAATAAAGAGATCATAGTTGCATTGCATTGGGGGCCGGGAAGGAAGCTTTTGAGGCTCAGCTTTATGGAGGACTACTCACTACCATACTCATCATCATCATCTTCTTTCTATCTTCTTCTAATCAATACTATGTTTTTATACTCTACCCTAATCATTTCCCCATGCAAATTTTCAAAAAGCAAATCAATTTCATTTCTTATTTTGTGTACTAAAAATTAATAAAAGGTGGCATGCAATCATCATCATTGTCATTAATTAATAATAATATCGAAAATGTTGGTAAGATATTTGAAATAACGATATTAAGATCAACGACTAAAAATATAAAAATGTTAACGTTTTTGAAATATTAAAAACGCTTTCATAATATATTTTTGAGAAATTAAATTAAATGAGAATATAGTGAGAGAATTTTTGAAGGGGCCGGCCAAAGGGATAGAAGATGGTGCTTAATGCATTGGATTTTGATGGCAATGCATTGAGATGTCATGTCATAGTCATATTCATATATTATCAAAGTACATAGAGAGAGTGTGTGTGTAACTGTGTATGTCTTCAATCTCTTTCTCTCTAATCACTCCAAACTTCAAACCCACAAAAACGGGACTCCACGTTCTCTGTCCCTTATTCCCTCTCTTCAATCTCCCTCTCTCTCGATCTATTCTCTTTTACTGTATATATGTATATATATGTGCATTTTTATTATTTCAGTTTATACCCACAGGATATAAAATCATAAAGCGATGACATTATCTACACTAATATAATCAAGAGTTTAATTAATTAGAATTAGTAATGTATGTGATTGATTCTTTTCTTGTAATCTACGGTATCCGTGTAACGTCAATCTGTCACATACAATGCAATATCCCCCTAGCTATGAAAACAAACATGTCAGATTATAAGAAAGATAGATCATAGATCACAGAAGATGTGATGGAACCTTGTAGCCATTAATAATAATTAACATTTAATTTCATAAATAAAAAAAATGATAAATAAAGATGAATATGATTCGATCAGTAGTGATCATGTATGGTAGAAAATGTGTATGTAGGAGCAAATAAAGAAAATCTACTAGCTAGCTGGAATATTCATCATCTACAACCACACATGTGTATGAATTGTTATAATCTAGCCTAATCATATATATAATTAAATGAATTGTATATAATTAATGAAAAAAGTTATTCGGTACCGATATAAATTGATACAGATATAAAAAAAATTTTATAATACAGAGTTTACATTTTATATATTACAAAAATTAAAATAATATATAAATATGTGTTCTCACATCTTTCAAATAAAATCTATATTTGTACTATTTACATATGTACCGTAATTAATAATATTATATTATGTACGTTTTGTATATTTATATATTTAGCTGTAACTTTTTGTGCCATTCGTGTCCAATAATGTTGTATATATATAGGTACTGATGTAGAGAATATTGCAAACTTGGGGACCATTGAGAAAGCAATATTTCTGCCATTCATGAATTTTGCAAAGCAATGGCCAACGATGTAGGTAGGGTTTTTGACACTATTGGCTGGTTTCATTATTACAAAGTGATATATAGACAGAACATAACATTAATTATTAATACTCTTCTTAGGAGCAAGAGTATTAGTATTATTATTATATGCTTCATTTTCTGTCCTTGTGGGACAATTTTTGTCTCCCTAATAATATCTCATATGAATGAAACAAATGTATTTAAGGATTAAAATGACGTTTCATATCGTATGCTCAAAATTGTTATGATTAAACTCCAAAACTAATTATGAGAATAGAGTATAATTAAGCAACACAATTAGTGTAATATTAAATTCTCAAGTTCGTGCAATCAATGATATAAAAAGCTACTAGTTAATTAATTAAGAAGCATTGAAATGATTTATATAGTTATAAATAAATTATAGAGAGAAGCCACGGTGATATTAGATTAGATAGTGTATGTCTCTGTTGGCATGTGAATCTTCAACATAAAACTGTATATTAGGCTTCTCATTTGAAGTTGATCTTCATATCTAGCGTCAACGTCTAGAAATATTGCTTTTGGATTTTTACTATTAATTTATTTATATAATATAATCATTCCAATATATATAGATACATATAACTTCAAGGATCTGAGAAATGATTTCTTAATTAACTTCTTGCTTTTACATGTTCATTGATAAACAAACCCTTTGAAAGTCTCTAGAAGGCTGATTTAATTTGTGTGTGTATATATACACATAACGAGTAACCACCAAGCAAAATATATATACCAAAAAATAATAATTCAGTCAAAAATAGATGTACAACATCAAACTACCTCCTCCTACAAAAAAAAAAAAAAAAGAAAGAAAAGAAGATAATATTAGAAAATTGCATAGTTCCTATGATCTTGATAAGGACATCAATTTCAAAAAGATTATTGCAGTTTCGAAGATCAAAGTGCATGTAATGTATTATTGAACGTATCTTTCGTACGTAGTTATGCACTTGATATGTGCCTCCTGCTAACATTTGAGTTCATGTGAAACCAAGCTGGCTCATTAACATGAAAATATAAAAGTTGAAGACAGAGAGTAATAAATTAAATTAATACTACGAAAATCGAATTCTGCCCATTATTATTATTTATGTAATTTCAAAACTACTAGAAATGAAAAACCATACATCATAATTGATAGATATATTTTCAAAATTTGAACCTATTTTAATTGTTTTCTTTTTTAAAAAAAGGAAGTGATGTACATACCAACACGCTCCACTGCGGTATAACTTTTTAATCAAGGCTATTGAGTTTGAAATAAAAGGTGTTTGTCGTTGTTGTGAGATGCTTGATTAAGACTATATGAGGGGACACACATTCAGCATCAACTAGAAATTCAGTATCTCAAGAGCTAATACTTTGCTAGTTTGCTATCATTAATCCAAAAATGAAATATTTGAATAGCATATATATTTAATCATATAGTCAAAAAAAAATTATTCATTCCAATTCTGAAGACACTGTCGGTGCATGTGGTTAATTAAGCCGTGTATGAATAAAGGAAATTGGGCACTTTACATGATATAGAAAAAGCAAGTGAATCATTATCCATAAAAAGTAGACATAGTTTTAGAAAATTTATAGATACCATAGATGCCGTTATTTTTTAACTTTTGAACAACAATGTCACTACTCTTCGTGACTCATGTTATATATATATATATATATTGAAATTTGTTTTTGCCAATTATTACAATGAAAATCTTGAATTTTTTACTCTAAGAATACACATTGTATTCTAAAGGATACTTATAAAGGGTAGGGGGGTAGCATTCTTAAAGGGAAATTTGGTTCCTTATCTTAGTTGTTTTGCTTTAATAAGATGCGCCTTTGGTTGATTGAACACTTTTTTGTCTCCATATTTCGTATAGAGAGATCTTTACTCTCCTAGTCGTTATCTAAGCATAAAATGTTGACACATCCAAAAGCTTCATTGGAAAAGATAAGGGTAATTCATCATTACTCAGCAAGTTCCACCATTGTCCTTGCCCAAAACAAACTAAATAGTAAATACCCTCAAGCTATCAGGTAAAATTACATTGCCATCCATCCATCCACCATTCAGAGTGTGTTTGCCTGTTTCGATTATTTGGATTTGGATTACCATATAATAGTAAACCAAACCCTAAATCCCAAATCCTAAAACACTTAAAATCCAAATCCATCATAGTTACCATTTCATCAAGTTCTATATATTAGTAAACAAAATAGGCCCATAAGAAGTTGATCACTATAATTTATGACAGATCAGGTGTTCCGAGGTATCAGATGTTCCGGTATTTTCAGTTGTTGATCTTAAATTAATTTTAACTATAAAATATTTTATGACTAAGATCAACGGTTAAAAGCACCAGAACATCTAATACCATGAAATACCTTATCTGCTTCCAATACTATGTAGTATTTTGATATGCAGCATAGTACGGTATATGATGTTTGTGATATCCCAAAGCTAGAAACAAATAACTAAACATGATACACAATCAGCAAATTGTGCAATTTAGCGTCTGTTAACTTTAATTGATGAGACAGTAGCACAAGAATTCGGTTGAGGAATAAAAGGCAGAATATTCTTATTCTTTCATATATGTATATTTTTTTTCCTCTGTACATTCGTTCTACAATGGAAACCTATAGTCATAGGTTGGGTATGGTTGATGGTTGTGCATCATTGTTCACCGAGCGTTTGAGATACATACCGGTGAAGGAATATTGCTGCCACACCACAATGATACTTTGGAATTGATTCATCACATTCAGAGAAGGAAATGAAGATTGTTCCTTCATAGCTACAAGCTCATGTCCTCTGGCAAGCTGATACTTAGGAAATATAGGCTGCACATTCAACAATGTTTAAGCCATTAAGCTGATAGAGAGAGAAACAAAAAGATATCGGTATGGTTTTGAGAAAAGGCAGGTAGAAAAATTAACCAAAGATTTTGTTATATAAGATGATGTTAATTTTCATACTTCAATATGTACAGACATTAAACAGACCATAGCAATCAAATAAGTTTACATCACGACATGAAATAGGACGCTCGAATGCATAATTTTTTTTGCCGGAATACGTGAATAACAATAAACAGCAAACAATAGCATTAGCACTTTGCTATAATGAATGAGGTTATTGGTATCACCTTGCGGACATAAAAGCCATCCCAAAGAAAACAGCTTTAACAGATTGCTTCTGTCCCGCATAATCGAAAGCCAATGGCAGCATTTCATGAAGGGTCAGAAAGGCCATAACTCCACCAACTGGAATCATTATAAAACAAATATACATGTAAAATTCAAATGCTAAAATTCTCACTGGGACATCTAGAACACAACAAGCTGTGTTAGGTGAACCTGATCCAAGCAAACCCTCCAAAATCTCAGGATCTAAGCTGCTAGGGAATAGATAGGCTACAGTGAACGAAAAGAAAGCATCACAATTGGTTCACCTTAGTAAATTAACAATATCTAAAAATTCTGAGAGTTAACAAAATAATGTAATAACATTATTATAGCATAAAAGCCAACTTTCCAGTTGATTGAGAGATTCAATGTGCAGGATTGAAATAGGTGCATAGAACCACTTCATCATTGTTATAAACTGATAGTAAATATTACTGTTAATTATTGCATTCTGTTTGAAAATAAAAGAAAAGGTACTGTGTAAAGCAACATAAAGCATATGTCATACCTACAATTATAACACCCAAGGGTTCAGCAAATCCAGAAAGTGATGCCAATTTGAATGCCTGCCATTTACTACAAAACATCCAACATAAAAAAAAAATCAATACTTACTGAAAAAATATCAGAGCTAATTCAAGTTTATAGCAATTATTGACATAACTGCAGTCAACATAACATGATGACACAAGGAAGTCAAACCATACAAATTTGCAGATGTAGCATCATCAGATCCTAAAACTAGAATGCCATAAGCTTGAATTGGATAGATAATAGGTATCAACATCAAAATCCAAAATAATGATCAAGCTTCTTTTCTTTATTTTTTTGTTTAACTTCATTAATCATTAATAACCTTTTCTACTGAAGAAAAGACAACAGAAACAGCCTCCACGGTTAAACAATAGCATTATGGCTCTGAAAAGGATTTGTTTCAAGAACAATCATTAAAATCAGACCTAAGCAATCATCTCCATTGCCTCCATCCCATACCTTTAGCACTATTGGTAACATGAAAATCCATCAGACGACTATCATATACCAGCAAACTATCCAGATAATGATTACAATATCAACTCTAAGAATAAATTTCCCAAATCTGACATGACATGTTTACTCCATATAGCACTAAAAACTTCTTACCTCTGTGTTGCAAAATAAACAGGAAGTGCAACAGCAACACCCTGTAAAGAAAAAGCTCATTATAGAACAATCACAGCTATGGGGCGAGTTGAAAACAAAATATAAAAAATAAATAAATAAATGCATACTGTATTTCTTCAGAAAATAACGTGTATATAAACACAGTAAACAATTTATTCCAATGGAACTTAAAATATTGAACAGAAGAAAAAATCATAACGACCATTGCTCTTCCTCCATTTTTAATTGCACCACTGAAATATATATACCATATCTACAGTAAATAGGTTCTGTCACAAGATGTATACCTCTGGGATATTGTGCAGAGCAATGGCCAATGCCAAGTTGAGGCCAACACGAAGGCCCTATTGAGAGAATCATGAAACAAACATCAAATGGAAGCAGCATTAACAAGCATATCAGCAATTATAAAAGTGATACTTGAACAATTGTTGATAAAAGTTGCAGTCTTGCATATGCATATGCACATGAATAGTTTGTTGGGTACCTTAATTGAACCAAGGAACACTGCCATTCCCTCTGGAAAATTGTGCAAACTTATACCTGATAAATGAATGAAGCAAAAATTAAACTCAAATCGACACTGATAACAATGATATGTTTTAAGGTAGTGAGAACATCATACCTACTGCAGTAATAATTCCACTGAATAAAACTTGGCGACGATGCTTTTTCATGATATCTTTGCCTCCTTCATCCCCATTTTTCTAATTTCAAAGGATGCGACGATATTCATGAAAATTTGATATGTCTATGAAATATACAAGATGGGTGGTGCAATGACAGTTTGCAAATGCAACAATAGAGTGGAAACAACAGTACAGTCATTTGATAGAAACCTTTCTACTCTTGTCACTGGAAGTGGGAGCAAGTGTTGGCTCAGGGATAAAGTTGGCAACAACACCGAAGAATACTACGCCGGCAAAAAACTAGAGGAACAGGAAGACAAAAACAGTTTAAGTCAGAGAAGATGATATGAAATGAAACGCTTGAGTGAGTGAGTGAGTGAGTAGGTAAGTGTACCGACCCAGAGATTCCCTTTGAGGAAGCCAAGTGAGTTGAGAGCATTATGAGCAAGGTCAAAGAATGATATACTCAGCATCAAACCAGCTGCAAAACCCTTCATTGCAAGGAATGAATGGATGAAAATTGAATGGGATTTTCAGTGAAGCAAAACAACAAACACCATGCAGGCATTCCAATTACAAAATTTGAAGTAGTAAAGGGAGGGAGGAGGGGCACCTGTAATAAGCCAAGCATCTTCAAATTAGGAGCTGGATTGATAACAACAAAAAGGGCACCTGTGAAAATTGAAAAGGAGTAATTAAGTGGGTATGAAGGTGAAGAGGAAGAGTTGTAATAGAGAAAGAGAGAAAGGGAGAGAGAGTACCGAGGGAAGTGCTGAGGCCACCAAGAAGGGAAAGAGCAAGAGCAACAGCAACCTGAGAGTGAGAATCCATGGCCTCTCACTCTCACTCTCACCCCCAAACACCGTCTTAGACACTCACGCTCAATCAATTGCGTTCGCACGCCGCCGCTTAATTTTATCTATTTATTCCCCCCAATTTTTTTTTTGTTTTTTAATTTTATATTTTTATTTTTATTGTTATGACGATGATGATATTTGGTGATTAGCCTAATTTTTTTCAATTAAGATTTCAAGAAAGTTGGTAAAGTAATAAACCATTGTTATATGTTATATTAAAAGGTAGGTAGATACTCATATACATTTGAGTTAATATGAAGTTGATAATTAAAAATTATTAAATTATAATTTTGTTAAATACATTAAATTATTTTATAATTTTCTATTAATAATTTTACATAAAGATAATTATATGGAAGTTTTTTTTTTATTTACAAGTTAAATCGACAAGATTCACATGAGAGTTAATGTTTAAATTAATCCCCAAAAAATATAGTGTTATTTAAATTGATACTCGAACAATTTTATTCTTAGCCCAAGATGTAATTCTTAATCAAATTGATCATTATACAAATTAAATAACATGTGTTATAAAATAATTTGTTATTAGATAATATGTGATCCAATTATTAATATCTATACCATACTACTACTACTACTATTATTATTATTATTATTATATAAGGTGCCTACTATGATAAAGAGGAATAAAAGTGAAAAGATGAAGATAATTCAAATCAAAGGGCCAAAATAATTGCAAGTCTTGTCAAAATCTTATACTTTCATTTTAATCCAATGGTTGATAATCATTCTTTTCATACTCTTCACTCTTTTTCTCTTTATCAAAGAACTCTCCATTATTATTATTATTATTATTATTATTATTATTATTATATAATAGGGTTGAAAGGGTTTGGTGTCCAAATTTTTTGAACTAAAATTACCCCTCAACTAATTATTCTATAAAAGATAATTAATGGATAGAATAGTAATAATAATTTAATTTAAAAAAAAACTGTACTTAACTTTTTCACTACTCTTTCAAATAACTTCTACTGTACTTAACTTTTTCACTACTCTTTTATATTACTTGTATCATTTTCTCTGCTCATTTTTTTCCTTCATTAATCTACTTTATTTATTCGTTCTACTTTTCCCATTTCATCATTCTATCTTTCTCATTTTATTTTTGTTTTTTAAGTTATTTGCAGATTAACTAAATTTCAACGGGTCTCTTATAAAAAATTTATTAATTTATTTTCTACCAGTTTGCATTATGTGATTTATCTATGATCAAACTTTTAAATTAATATGTTATATGGGTTACCTTTTAAATTATAATTTATTCTCCATTTATATATATATATATATATATTGATTTGTAGTTTTTTTTGTAACCTTTAGTATATCTTAATGAAAAATTTCTTTTACAAATTATCTGTATATACATATTTACTTATCTATTAATTTTCATTATACATTCTCTTTGCATAGTACTGGAGAAAATATAGCAAACACGATGATTAATAATTAACTTTCTTGACAAATAATAGTATTTTTGTTTAATTTATTAACATATAAATTTTATGCATGTAGATTACCCATAAAAAATAGCAGATAGAAGGAAATAGAAAGGACGTGAAAAAAGGAATTAAGAATGAAAGATAAGGATCGAACCGCTGAATAAGAAGCATATGAAAAAAAATGATATTGGTATTAAGCATGTTTTGATCAGAAAGACTAGAGAGAATCGGTACCTATATTTCTTTCATAAGATGTTAATATTACTGCTTCCTATTAGCAATTGAAGTGTTTTATAGTCCCTCAATATACGAGTATTCTAATTTCATATTCATTGCTATTGTATAGATGTATGAGTGATATTCTAATAAGGTAATTCTTTCTTTGAGTACTCTAATTTTATTTGATAGTGTTTTAATAAGGTAATTTTTTTTTGAGTTGGCTAATGAGAGATTAATTAATTGAAGTTATACTTGAATTTTGAGAAAAAAAAAATTTATGGTCATAAAATTCAATTTTAACTTTAATGTATATCCTTTTATGTTGTATGAATCTATTAGATTATAATTAAAATAAATTTTTTGAAATAAAAATATTTTACTTTTGATCTGAGGATAAAAATCATGAAATATAAAATTTTACACAAATATAAGATATTAAAAATATTAGAATCAATATTAGGATTTTTAGAATACATTAAAAAATAGAATAATGTTATCCACACACCCTTTTATCAAACACCACATTTACACCCGTATAAAAATACTAGGATAATGCTATCCACACACCTTTTTCATAGACACCATTTTTACACCGAATAAAAATAGAATTTTTATAAGTGGACCACAGAAAGTAGAAAACAGTTAACACAATAATGACCGTATTTTATACGGGTGTCAAATTAGTGTTTACCAAAAGGGTGTGTGGATAGCGGAACCGAAATACTATTATTATAGGTGATCCACAAAAAGTAGAGAGCAGTTAACACACTAATGGCCGTATTTTATACGGGTGTCAAATTGGTGTTTGAAAAAATGGTGTGTGAATAGCGGAACCGAAATAAATAACAATTACGTTATCGTTATTATGTGTCCACCATTCAACTATTACCATAAAAAATAAGGAGTTTTTAATGAAAATTGATGATTGGTATAATTTTACATTCTTCTTTTTTTTATGAATTTATTAAAAAGGTGACATAAATTTTAACATGCTATCAGCATATATTTAATAAAAATATAAAAATAACTAAAAAATAATTTTGAATTTCAAACTTAAAATCTATTCAATTTTATTTTTAGGTTAAAATCAAAATAGCAAGTAATTTTAATGTAACAAAAATCCTAGCATTATTTCTTTGCATATATTTAAAGCACTCTTTTATTCATTATTTTAATAACCAATAGAACTTTTATTTTACTTTTCTTTAATAATTTATAATTTTATTAAAGAAAATTCCACCATGAAGAGATATTTACAGTATCTTCTGGTAAGAATAATTATATTTTTAATATTTCAAAACTTATCATATATGATGTTGACATTTAACACACAGACTCTAATACCACATTTCTAAAGGCCATATGTTTGACTGGTGTTGGAAAATGTTAATATTATAAATAATGATTACCTTTTTCTGCGAATAATATTAATGATCAAAATTATATATGTTATTAATTTTTTAAAACCAATAATGCGAACATCTTTTTTTATTATGAATAAATAATATTAACTATTAAGACGCGTAACTTAGAAAAAATATAAGAAAGAGTGAATCTCTTAAAACAATTTTCTAATTCTTTTAATATTAAGTTAAAACTTGGATCGATATAAAAAGTATTTGTTTGTTAGTATAATATTTAGTTGGCATAAGGCACTGATTATTTTATTAAATATACATTAACAAAGTTTAATATTTTGTTGAAAATAATAAATCATACACAACCAAATGACTTTGCCAACCAAATCCAATAAGTTCCACATACTCACACACGCATTTTTTCCATTTTTATTAGTGTAGTTTTTTTTCTTCTCCTTAGCACCTTAAGTAGAAGACGACGACGACAATAATAACCACGATGACAGCGACGACGAGAGCGATGCCAACGATAACAATGACAATGACAAGGATGAGGAGAAGAATGGCGACGACGATCATGATAGCATTGACAATAGAGAAGAGGAAGAAAAAGAAGGATAAACCATTAAAAAATAATAAAGGTAATAAGTGAGGAAAAAGAAGGAGGAGAAAGAAGATGCACAAAATCAAGGAGGAGGTGAAGCAGGATGAGGAGGACAAGATGATGATAATGAAGAAGAGGAGGAGAATAAATTGGTTTCTCCTTTTAAATTTGTTTCTGTATTTTAAAGAAATTCAGTCATATTTTTTTAACAAAATACAATTCATTTTTTCAACGAAGTCCGTTTATATTTTTCAACGAAATCTATTTTGTTTTCCCTAACGAAATTGATTCTTTTTGTTGAAAAAAAAACAAAGGATGATGAAGAAGGAGGAGGAGGATGAGAAGGAAGAAATCCACTTCTTTTTTTTATAAAATCTGTTTCTATTTTTAAAAAAGTAACGAATGAAGAGAAAGAAGAATAATGTAGTGGAGAAGAAGAAGAAGAAAAATAAGAAGAATTAATAAAGTGAATAATGTATTCTTAAAAATTATCATAATTATCAACTGAAAATTAATAGAAAAAGTGGCTGAACAGGCACTGCCGTGCCTGTGAAGCCGCTAGTTTAAAGATAATGTGTCATCATCTTATTGAAAAAAAAATAATTTAATTGAAGACTTTATTTTTTTATGGACTTATATAACTAAGAAAGTTTTTCAAGGATGAATTTGAATAACGCAAATATATTTCAAAGACCAAATTTAAATATTATCTCATTCACATAACATTACTACCAATATTTTTTTATGTTTCAATATTGGATTGCCAGGTGAATTTTCTTGAAAAATGATTTTTTTATAAAAAAAAACATGGTTAACATGGGGATGTTATGTGAAAAAAAAATCGTGACTAATGCTCTGAAAAAAAAAAAATCACGAGTTACATTTCATTCAACTGAAATTTAACTTTTTTTTTAAAAAAGAAATCCTAAGACATGTATAGTATAACTTAAATTTGTGTACATGGCAAAATTTTGAAATCAATTGCTCACAATTACTTATAAAAGTAATTCGTGCTTTTTTCCATGAAAAGAGAAAAAGAAAAAAAAGGAAAAAGTAGCAATCGTTAGCAAAATATATTCCCTTTCCTATCCTATGTTGGTGTTAATCACGTTGGTGTATCTATTGTTTGTGTTAGAACATTAGTACTTGTTTGGCTGTTATTAAATTGTTAATTTTTTATTTTTTAGGCTAAGTTTGTTTACGAAGATAGGACACAACAAGATACTGAGATAGAAATAATAGGACGTGGACACTAAAATTTAATTTCTTTGTAGTGTGTTTGACAATAATAAACAAAACACACATTAGCAAAACTAAAATTTAATGTAA
Source organism: Stylosanthes scabra (assembly GCA_036250425.1). Classification (NCBI taxonomy): domain Eukaryota; kingdom Viridiplantae; phylum Streptophyta; class Magnoliopsida; order Fabales; family Fabaceae; genus Stylosanthes; species Stylosanthes scabra. Next base: position 83,629 of record JASCZI010151128.1, on the reverse strand, counting down.
ATGATATTTTTATTATTTTAAAAAAGATAATGTTAAAATAATAAATAATTTTGTGGATAACAAGAAAAAAAATGATTAAAAAATTATTTGTCTATCTTCTTAAATTCTGAATCCTTCATTTAATAATGGACACAAAGACAGTGAAAATTTAGTCAGAGACAATGTATTCAATGTCCATATCTTTATCATCAAACAGGTTTATGTACATCAGTGTTCATATTTCTGTCACAAAAAATAAACGCTTTGCTAAATTCTTAATAATAAAAACAAAAGGCTAAATAAAGTGTTTTGGTTTCTGCCTAATCCTTTGACGTTTTCATGTTGACTTTTCATCCTGCTACTTAGTTGGGCTATGTTGTTTGGTAAATGAACTAATGAAGTGTGAGCTAAGGAGTTATGTGATGGCCCATTATTATGCTGTGTTTCTCAATTCTCTTGTTCATTTCTAGAGAACCATTCTAGAATATTCAAACATATATACATATAAAAAAGAAAAAGAATATATATCGAAATTAATTCCAAAAATTTTAAAATTAACATTTTAGTCTCTAATAAAAATTAATTATCAGATTAGTTCCTAACGTTAATAAATATCAGACATTTTGCTTTCTGACAAAATTAATTATCAGATTAGTCCCCAACATTAGTGGACATCAGACACTTTAATTCTTTATTTATCTTCTCCGTCAATCATTAACAGTCCGATTCGACATGACATATAAAGCTACTTGGTCCCTCTAAAATTTAGCTTAATGTGTGATTAAGCAACTTCACGTGTCACGTTGAATCTGATAGTTAATGGTTGACGAAAAAGATGAAAGAAGGACTATAGTGTCTGACGTCTATAAACATTAGGGACTAATCTGGTAATTAATTTTGTTAGGAACCAAAGTGTCTGATATTTATTAACGTTCGAGACTAATCTGATAATTAATTTTTATTAAGGATCAAAATGTCCATTTTAAAAATCTTTGGACTAATTTGGATATATACTCTATAAAAAATCTTGTAAGCAATTTTTTTTTCTCTAATGATTTTTTCTTCTTATGAAATTTTCATTGATCACTAATTCATTGATTACATAATATTGTTAAAAAAAAAATTAAAATCAGACCTATTTATATTGGCACATATGAGACCATTTAATCTAGTTGCACATTTTTAGCCTTCCTCGTATCTTAATTTCGTTCTCAAAACTTTTGAAGAGCTCACTACGCTTTCATTGAACATGACATTGTCATTATTTTTAGAGTTAAGTTATAACATGTAACAACATCAAATCAAAGCCATCCTCATTTCGTTGAATAAAATTAAGAGAGCCAAATTTCAACTTAAAGAGAAGGATGGTGGTAAATGACCTCTTAAAGGAACAACTAAATACTTTAGTTTAATAAAACATAGTATAGTATGCCCAGTTGGATAAGCTCAAAGTAAAGGTACTAGTAATGTTAAGTGTCATCCTTATGTCAAAAAAAATAATGTTAAGTGTCATCCTAGAAAATACATACATACAAGTGAATCTAAAACTAAGTTGAGTTCTGATTTGAAAGTGGGGTGTTGAAATTTAACAGGTGCGATTTTTACTGTACTTTAACTTATTTTGTTCAACCAACGAATCTATTAAGAGTACGTGTCACTCCTTAACTGATTTTTCTTTTGCATTACCACCAATAAAGGCAAACAAAATCAACTATTTCTCTCTCTCTCTCTCTTATGTACTTATGTTAGTGTTGGCCATGGCCATACCATCATATGCGTCGGTTATCACTTGGTCAATTACCCCTTATTTTTAGCAAATTAATTAAATATTAGAATAAATTTATATGTATCATCGTACACCATTTTGAAACACTGAAAAATATAAATATTAGCACATAAATATCATGAATTTAAGCTTTATTTAAGGATATGCGCTTACTAATAAATTACTGCATATACAAGACATATTTCAAATTTGAGAAAATCTTGGGAGACAGAGTCGATATCGAGCCAATATCAATTTTTCTTATTTTTTCTTTTTTCTTTTATAACCCACTATTTCCCTAATTACACTCATAGACTGGCTCCCTAACATTGGCTCTCTAGAATTACTCTTCAAATTTTGACATTTATTTAAACAAACTAGTAAGCTGACCGGTGACTACTAATTAAATAAATATACTTTGGTTCAAAAGATATGATAATTATAGCAGTATTTTAGATTAAGTTACATTTTTTAATTTTCATTTCTGTTTGGTCCCTTGGTAAAAATGGAAACTTTTACCAAATTCTTTGAGAAGAAAAATAAAAAAAGAAATAAATTTGGGTTGGGTTTGCCATTATGATTGTATTTAATCGTCCTCGAAATAGAACAAAACCCTAAGGGTTCTTGCAAGAACCAATCGCCGCCGGATTCACCTCTTAACATCGCCACTCTCATTATTTTCTCTTTCATTTCATTTCTAACTGTTCTTGCTCCCTCTCCCTTTCCATTTCCCACGTTTATTTTGTTTTCTGTAGATTAGCTATGGAACAACACGCCCTACGAATTCGTACTCACTGATCATGGGAACCAACTCATGGAACCTTTAATTAAATTACGCGCTTTTTTCTGATTGATTCTTTCTTCAGTTAGTTAAGAGTTTCAGCTCCTTGAATATGACTGGTGCAGCTTTCATTAATATAGTTCACTGGGTTTTTATGAATTTTTATTTTTGATTTTCAAGTTCGCAGTAGTTATAAGGTAGCACTCCTCTTAGTTGTATATGATGGGATTATGTTTGTTTTTTACGAGAAAAGTTTAGATTTTTGAGATTGTTAAGAGGTTTAGTTTTTGGTTTTAGGTTTAGGGTGGTGATCAGGTTTTTAGCTGTATTAGACTGGTGGAGGCCGGAGGGTGCTGATGATCAATTTGGGTTTATGAAATAAAATGTTATCTGAATTAGGGAGGAGGCCGATGCTTGGTGGTGGTAACGAGGGTTCATTTGGGGATGAATTGGAGAAGGAGATTGGGATGTTGCTTCGTGAGCAAAGAAGACAAGAGGCTCATGATCGTGAAAGGGAGCTGAATTTGTATAGGAGTGGATCAGCGCCTCCGACTGTTGAGGGTTCTCTTAGTGCAGTTGGAGGGTTATTTGGCGGCGGCGGTACTAGTGGTGGTGCTGTTGCTGCAGGTGCAGGTGCAGGTGTTGGAAGTGCTTCTGCTGCCGCCTTTTCTGAGTTTTCTGGGGCTAAGAATGACAATGGTTTTTCTTCTGAGGAAGAGATGAGGTCTGATCCTGCTTACCTATCATACTATTACTCGAATGTTAATTTGAATCCTCGGCTTCCGCCTCCTTTGCTGTCCAAGGAAGATTGGAGGTTCACACAGAGGCTAAAAGGTGGAGCTTCGGCTCTTGGTGGAATTGGAGATAGGAGGAAAGTCAACAGGACTGAGGATAATGGCGGTAGATCTTTGCTCGCAACACCGCCGGGTTTTAACTTAAAGAAACAAGAAAATGAGGTGGATAACGAAAAGATGAGAGGCTCTTCTGAGTGGGGTGGTGATGGACTCATTGGTTTGCCTGGCCTGGGACTTGGGAGCAAACAGAAAAGCCTTGCAGAAATTTTTCAGGTAGCTTCTCTTCCATCTTGTTCTATTTCTCAACTCCTTGACTCATATTGGTTTATTGATTCACACATTCTGGTCATGTGTCATTTGGTTTTACACTTTTTGATTGTTGACACATCTCATATAACCTCATTTGTCATGCTGTTGGAATCAGTTTGTGTATTAGTTTCCCCTATTAGAAAGCTGTTATTTTTCTGTTATTTCTCCTTAAGTAAGCTCTTTCGGTTCTGTTATTAATTATTAGCTCTATATCTGAACAGACTGGCCTTCTATATAAGGCCCTTATTCTCTTGTAATTGTTGAGCTTTTGATTCATTGCTAGAGAGGTATATATTTGGTTCTGTTGTAGCTGCAAGACTGAACTTGAACAATCGAGATTTTCCTTCTTGTTTTTGTGAAAAATCTTACTTGTTGGGATTTGATGTTATGTATTTCGTTAAGAATTCAAATTTGATTCATTTAAATGCAAAATTTCACCATGGCATTCTGCAATGTTATTTATAGCGCTTGTGGTGTTTAGATATTCGCATAACTTATTTCCTGAACTTCATCTTTTTGTTCCAGTTATACTGATATTCTGTTCCTTTTTGTTTGTCCACAAGTTGTGGACATGAATAACATTCACAGTGGCTGAAATATTGGTACCAATTGTTCTTTCCTATGCTCTATATGGTTCATTTGCTATGTTCACTTCAAACTATTTTGGGCACATAAATTTATTAAACCTAATACAGGTTGAATAAAATGAGTTGATGGCAATGTCTTGGTCATCATTCACACTCAACAGTTGCAAAGAAATTAACATTTTGACATATTTGTAATGTATGTGCTTTAGTGCTTGATTTGAATTGTTCTATTTTGTTTGTTTATTTCTGCACAGTTTTTCTTCTACTTGTTCATTCATGCTTAGTAATTCTCCAGGATGATATGGGGCGCAACACACCTGTCAGTGGCTTTCCTTCTCGTCCAGCCAGCCGTAATGCATATGATGAGAATGCTGATACCATAAGTGCCGCTGAAGCAGAACTTGCTCATTTACGGCGTGATTCTTCTGCTGCTGATGCTTTAAGATCTGGATCAAATCTTCAGGGGTCATCTTCAGTCCAAAATATTGGCTCTCAATCTTCATATAGTTATGCTGCTGCACTAGGTTCTTCCATGTCACGAAGCACTACTCCTGATCCACAGCATCTAGCTAGGGCTCCCAGTCCATGTCCCACGCCTATTGGTGGTGGGAGAGGTTCTGCCGCTGAGAAGAGAGGCATTACAAGTCCTGATGCATATAATGGTGTTTCCTCTGGCAATGAGTCTGCTGATATTGTGGCAGCACTATCTGGCATGAACTTATCAGCAGATGACGTGCTAGATGGTGATAACCATTTCCAATCACAAGTTGAGTCAGAGGTTGATAATCATCGGAGATATCTTTTTGGTATGCAAGGTGGCCAGGATCATGGCAAGCAGCATGCATATTTAAAAAAGTCTGAATCAGGGCACTTGCAGAAATCACCCTACTCTGAGTCAGTTAAGAGCAGTGTCACTGGATCAGACATCAACAATCTGACCTTGGATAGGCAAATTGATCTACAGAAATCTGGTGTTCCTTCCAATAAGTCATATTTAAAGGGATCACCTACTTCCCCTTTTAGTGCTAGTGGGGGTATGCCAGTTCAATACCAGCCCTTGGATGGTACAAATCCATCATTTGCCAACTACGGCTTAAGTGGGTATGCTGGAAATCCTGCACTGGCATCCTTGATGGCTAATCAACTTGGAACTGCTAATCTGCCACCCCTTCTTGAAAATGTTGCTGTAGCTTCAGCAATGGGAGCCCCTGGAATGGACTCAAGAATTCTTGGAGGTGGTTTGCCTTGTGGAGTTGCCGCTCCATCTGATGTGCATAGTCATGGTCGGCTTGGAAATCAAATTGCAGGCGGTGCTCTTCAGTCTCCTTACG
>JASCZI010151128.1:35547-72366 GCA_036250425.1 Stylosanthes scabra | reverse complement strand
AGAGTGGTGAGGCAAAGCCCAAGGACGGTCCAAAACGTTGCAGCAGCTGCAATAAGAGGGTTGGTTTGACAGGATTTAATTGTCGATGTGGTAACCTTTACTGTGCTGTACATCGCTACTCAGACAAGCATGACTGCCCGTATGATTACCGTACTGCTGCACGGGATGCTATTGCGAAAGCAAACCCAGTTGTGAAGGCTGAGAAGCTTGATAAAATCTAGATTTGGTGTCTTGAAGTTTCATGCCCTACGATGCTGTTATGCTCAATTTCATCACGAGATGTTCCGAGTTTCCTGCATATTTTTAGTGGTGTTCTTATTATATTGTTATATGTGAAGGGGGACTTGGGAGTTATAGGACATCTCTGCAGTTTGAAGGACTCTATTTCATGTGATTGGCGAAAATATATGCCCCCGTGTTTTTAAGTTCTTTAAATGTCTGCTGGTTTTGGTGGGTGTTGGTGGTGTTAGTAGCACTGTAATGCGTCTTCTTTGTTTCCTATCTCTGTACTAGTGCATGTCAGAATGGTATGCGCAATTTACAGATGATTTAAGGAGCATCCATGGATGTTCAGCTAGATTGTAAATTATTATCATCATGGTTTCATGCCTATCTATGAATTTCACGGTAACATGTATTCAGCTTAGTTGGTCTCGTACTTTTACATACTTGAATTATCAGCGCTAAAAATTCAATCTAAATAACCTCAAGAACGCTAAAAGAAAATATAATATCCCTTGTGAGAATACATGTTACAATTACGAATCAAGTTAGTTAGCATATACAGATTAAAGGCCATGATGGGATCGAAATTTAACCCATAATGAAAATGCTAGAGTAATTTATTTGTTAACTTCATTTCTCAAAGAAAGATAGAACAATTTTGGGTTCATTTTAAGGGGAATTAAAGGCTTGTAATGCCACCCCTTCAAAGAGAAGGAAATAATGTCAACAAACAGAAGATTAGATCAATCCTCTTTCTGGTAAATCACAAGGAGAGACCAGAAGATTCTGCTTCAAGATATTTACAGATTCTCTCCATAACCTCTTTGCTCTTGCCACTATTCTGAAGGAACCTCTCGGCGCATCGCTTCTCGACCTTCTCGGCCATGGAAGCGAGAGCCGAGAAAGGCTTGATCCGGATGGAAGTCTCCTGGCGACAGAGAGTCCATCCAGCAGGATTATCAGGATGGGGATCGTAGCGAGTCATCTCTTGAACCTCAATGAACTTCTGGAGGCTGATGTTCCTGGAAATGAGTTGCATAGAACGATTCTGAGCATCCACAACTGTAGATTCCACACACTGGCACATATCCTGACCAACAATCTTTCGGACGAACCATGGACCGGGGCAGTGCACCGTTATTGCCCTAGTTGTTCGGAGTATTCCATTGGAAGGATCTAGAGTATGATTAAGCATATCAACTTCTAGAATGTGCGATAAAATACGCTTGTTCTCATCGTCCGCAAACTTGCGCCACGATGCAGATGTTACCCTTTCCCATGGATGCTTGTACACATACTCTTGTTTGTATCCTGTCACCATTGTTCTCCTAAACTTCCCCCAATCCAATCCAATCCAGTCAAATTCAGAATTCACGATTCTCTTTCTAATTCAACTAGTTATTAATAAATCCGTAAAAGAGGAGGGTTCAGGAGCGTAACGTACCGTAGCGAGAAGCGAATTCGAATTGGATCCTAACAAGTTCAGATTTGAGATGCAGATGCAGATGCAGTGTTAGTGTTTTCCTTCCAACCTTTCTCCGCACACAGTTTTCCTTGTCCACGGAAGAGAAGAGATCACCCGGTCTCAAAAGTCGGTAGTAAACTAGCTTAGTGGGCTCAGCCCAACCAAATGCCAGCCCATATAACTTTCAACCTTAGAGAGCCTGGCCCAATTACAGCAAGGGGGAGCTCAGTCTCTGGCAACGAGAATTGGATGTGGGTCGAGTCCTCCTGGCCCATATCATGACCAAAAACAAAGAACATAGTGACAAAAAAAAAACAGATATCTATTATTTTCATGACAAAAATCTATTATTTATTTATATATGAGAGCGAAAGCTTTTTTTAGTATAAATGGTGAGGAAAGAGTTGGTCAGTATTAATTAAAAAAATAAGACAATTAAGAAGAAGAAGAAATTAAAAAGGTATTGGTAAGCTATAACATTAAGTATATATGTCTGTCATTTTCGATATAATTATCATCCATAGTTAATAAATTAAATATTTCCAATAGTACGTAGTTTGATCATATATATGGTTTTAGTTGTTTTCTTGGTGAACAAAGTAATCAAACAGAAATATGATTAAATCTGTTGTTGAAGTAATAATATATTTACTACTGCAACTTTAACCATCTTTTATCTTGTTCATGAAATAGGATTGTGGTTGATCATTAAAAAGAAAAAGAATCTGACGACAATTATGTTCGAAAAATCAAAACCAACTCATGTTTATTATACTTAATTGAATTATTTAGATAAGTGATTACGTGAGTATAGACATAACATGTGATGCATCATACATGTATATCCAAACAAAGAAATTAACATCCTATATATTAAAACATCATTTGATCATAATGTTCTAAATGATATATGAAGCTAATTGAGCAGTTCCTTTTTTTAAAATAAAAATTAACGTGGCTTTGGCACCAGTCAAATAACTCATACCCAAGCATAAACTGATGGAAATAAAAAGTTATGCATATATAATAATATATATACCTAATACCTATATCAAGAACAGAAATAAAATATGAAAGAACCTAGAGAATGGCAATATCTTAATTAATCTCATTCAATCACATGCAAATAACATTGTGAAATAATTTTTTTTAAAGGTACTTATCAAACCAATAGGAGTTTGACTTCAAACAGTTTACTCCTACAACGTTAAACTCAATTCACAAAGAGAATAATATTAAAAGTTATATATAGAATTTGATGGTTAACAAGAAAATTGAGGGTTCTCTGCATACAAAATTTGGGTTTAAATTAGAAACCCATTCAGTGAATACATATATATAGCATATAGCATATATAGGATAATATGATATCATGATATATTATATGAGCATGCATGCATGATCATCATCATTAATAGCAGACAAACACATTCCATGGAAAATTAAATGAACTATCCTCCCCCTATTTGGGCTTTACCTTAGTCCACTTGTAACCATAATACCATTACTAAAAAGAAGAAAAGACAATTAGAAAGATTACACGAAAATTAGAATATTAATTAAAAGGGTTAATTAGGTAGCTAATAATATTAATTCCCTCAGAGGCTTCCAGCAAGGATTAATTAATGCTACTAGCTAACTCATTCATTCCACATTGTGAACACACCACCACCACTACCACCGTTTGAACCACCGTGCATGGCGTCCGCCGCCGGCGACCACCCGCCGTATCCCGCGGAAGGCATGTCATAATCAACCTTCACAAGAGCAAGCTCCTCCGCTGATCCCACTGCAGTGGCATTGCTCGATGTGGAGTTATTATTAGAACCCATTCCAATCCCAATCATGTTATTTGTTTGATTCTGATGGTTATGATTATGATGATGGTGATGATAACCTCCTCCTCCTCCGCCGCCGCCGTCGCCTCCATTGTTATTGTCCATCAATCCCTGAAGGTAGCTGTTGTAAAATTGGACATTATTATTATTGTAAGAAGAAGAAGAAGAAGCGGATTGGTGTTGATGATGATGATGGAGTTGAAGCTGCGTTTGCAGATAAGAATTGTGATGATGAAAAGAAGAAGCAGCATCGTTAACGTTGCTGTAGTGTGACATGTCATAGTGGTTCTGTAAGGTTAGCAATGGTTGATGATGATGATGATGAGGCATTAGAGGGTAAGTTGATGAGGATGATGATGATCCTCCTCCAGGATATTGAAAAGTGGAACTTCCTAACGCAATGATGTCGTCCCTGGTCTTTCTAGAAGATTCGAGAGCCTGAGCTTCCTTTAAGCGTTTCGCAGCGCCTCCTCCAATGGGGAGTGTGTTGCTTTCAAGAATGGCTTTGACATCGTAGCGGCTCATGTCGAAGTTTGTTACTGCGTTTAAGCCTCTGAACTTTATGGCTGCAATGTCGTAGGCTTCTGCAGCTTCTTCTTCTGTACTGAATGTTCCCAGGTACAGGTCTTTGTTCCCGGCCACTCTCCCTATCCTTGCTTGCCATCTTCCATGTTGGTGATGCCTTCATGAAGTCATCAACCATGAAAAGTATTGGTTAAAATATCTTGTTAAACTATCAATCGAACTGATGGCTAAAAGTGATGATTAAAATAAATTAACATTTTCTCTTGTTATTATTCTACATACCTTGTGACTCCACGATACATTGATGCTCCCCTCGAAAATCCACTGCTCTTTCTGCATCACATACAAGAATCAAAGCTATTCATTATTTGCATGAATGTTATTAGATATTCTTTGGTTAGTTCTACTATACCTTCTAATGGCTGCAACGAATTCCTGTCTTGTCATGTGCTTCATGTCTTCCAACTCTTTCTCGTAGTTACTCATCTGTATTATAAGCAACGTAACAACGCATATATACTTAAGTAATTAATCTGCATTATTATTGGAATTTCTCCAAATTAAAGTATGTAATTAATGATCTTACGGGGAAGTTGGTGGTGGTGGAAGTTCCCCAGTATTTAAGTGCAGCTAAATCATAAGCCCTTGCAGCTTTCTCTTCTTTGTCATACCCACCTACCATAATAACCACTTAGTTCATCACTTGCTCTATCTCCGCTAATGAAAAACATAGATGGAAAGAAAAAGAAAACCAACAAACACACTTACCCAGATAGACTGATGATGGATGATGTAAACATGTGAACAAAAAATGAAAGAGATGTTAGCAAGAGAGACCTAGATAGATATATTGATTTCAAGTGTTTAATTTGTTAATTACCTTGGCGTCCTTTTCTTGATTGACCCTCCCTTCTACAACTATTATCCCATAGATGAGCTTCATACCTCCCAGTCCATCTATGTCTATAATAATAATAATAATTAATTAGGGGCAAAATCAAAATGAAAATGAAAAAGTAGACGATGGATAAAGAGAGATTATTGATGTAGTAGTATAGAAGAAGCACCTTGTTACACCACGATAAATGGAAGTTCTCTGACCAAAGGTATCCAAAGTTCTTCTAGGGGCAGCAGCAGTAGGTGAAGCTTCAACAAGGGCAGTGGCAGTTGAAGAGTTGTCTGCGGTTGTTTCGGAAGTTGAGTCCTTGTTAGCAGCCCCGCTAGCCATGGAGAGTGTCAGTGCCTGAAGACTGTTGTTGCTGTTACTCTCTTGTTGGTACTCATAGCTGCTATCATCATTAGAAGTAGCAACTTGCAGAGGCACAAGGGTAGTAGTAGCAGCAGCAGCAGTGTTTGTGTTGAACAAATAATCCGACTCATCATTGAACCCTCCTGCAAGATCTGACTCGTTCTCAGACTTGTTGCTACTCACACCAAGAAAATCTGCTACCTTTGGTATCTGGCTGCTGCTGCTGTGACTGTTTAGCAGATTCCAATCTGTAGCAGTATATATACCATCATCATCACATACATCACTTATAAATAGATAGGAACCGTTTCATGTATAATCGAAAACTCAGGTGTGTGTTTATGTATTTATTTAGCCGTTCATCACCTAATTCTTAGATATACATTCGAGATAGATATTCATCATCACATAGAAAGGAGACAAAACATACCATGGTTTTGAAAGGAGTTATCGATGTTGTCATTCACCAATGTTCCCAGAGAAAACTGATGATGAGGCGGCAATGATGAATGAGTTGGAGACAGTGGAAATGATAGCCAGTTGTTTGAATTCATTGACCCCATATCTATTTATCTATATACTTTGATTTTAATTTGGCTCCTTCAACAAAAAATCAAAGCACCACCACCTGCATCTACACAAAACGTTTTTCAAATGAATAATAAGAACATAAATTAAAGAAACAGAAGAAAGAATCCGAGGGAATAATGGTTATAGAGTTACCAATAATATGAAATAGTGTAAAATAAAATAGAAGTGGCTAGGTTTTAAGGTAGTATATATAGTGATGAAGTGAGGTTTATTTCAAGTTTCAGATTTTTTAAGAGAGAAAGAGAGAAGATGAAGGGGTTGAAGAGAAAGAGAAAGAGAAAAAGAAAAACATTTAGAGGGAGGAACACAGTATTTAAAGTGGTATCCCATGAATGAATGCATTACTACTTCTCCCTTTTTTTTCTTTCTTTTCATTAAATTGGAATTTGAATAATTAATAATAATAAGACTATGAGAGTCTCACTCTTTTCCAACACAAGAATACAAACTTAAAATCTCCCCTGCAATCATTATTAAATTATATTATCTACTCTACATGACACGAGTGTTAATTATATTATATATTTTACATTTTCAATCTTTTAACCCACCATTTCATCTGGAAAAAAAATCCAACCTCACAATGCTCATCACAACACAGATCTTATTTTTCTATAAAAATTAATGCGTAACCAACTATATTTTTTCTTACATGTTTAAAATAATATTAACAATTTCTTTGTTATTTTAATTAGAAATATTAACTTGTATCATATTCCTCTTATTATAACTTGTATGTGTACCTCACCAAAAAAAAAAAAAACTTGTATGTGTAATACATAGTTACATACAAAGAAAAAGAAGAGCATAATAGTCCTAATTTATGGGGGAAAAACAATTTAAGTATTTAACTTTTTTTACATTAAATATATTATTAAAAATAAAAATCCAAAATTTAATCTTTGCTTTCACTCTTTATTTTAACTAATAATTTTTTGTGTGTTAATTTCTCTAAAATATTTAACTATTTTGTACTCTAAAAGCATATTTTAATAATAAAATTTGAATTTTTTAATCTTTTGATATAATTCAAGTTTAATTTGGTAGATTTTTGGAGAGGTGATTAGTGACACTAATTTTTTAGTGTTTGTTCTTTTCAAAAGTGCAACACACCTCTCTTTACTTTTGGTAAATAAAAAAGTTACAATAATGTATTTGTGCTTTTAACCTTTAAAAATTAAGAATACTTTTCTTAAAAAATTATATGGTATTTATAAAAAATAAAACCACCTTCTGTATCAACCTCCCCAACATCTGAAAATTGACTTCTCACTAATTTTTAGTGAAATATTTTATTTTATAATACTCTTAAAATGTGTAATATAAAAAAAATGACTATGATTACTCTTTACTCTTGTAATACATTAAAAAATCTTTGTCAAAAACTTATACAGTAAGTAATAATAGATGAGTATATTAGTAAATAAGAAGACAACAGTTCAGAGCATGTATGTTTTATCAAATGAAAAAAAAAATCTTTTTCACTTCGAAAATTATTCTTATTTTTATATATCAACATAATATTTAGTAAGAAAGTTGAAAATTGAAAAAATAAAAAATAGAAAGCAAACCTAGTTATATATATTTAAAAGAATTAATTGAGAGTAAGTAGTGAGTGGTAGTGAATCTCTCTCTTCTCTCTTCCCACTTGGGTTTATTGGAACTCTCGTCCTCGTTCTGCGAAATAAATGACTCCCGAAAGCCCAGCATTCCCACACTCTGCAAATCATCTCGACGACTCTACGTAAAGTTATTTAACACACTAACCGACCTTCTCTCTCTTCTCTCTCTCTCTGTCTACCAACAACAATTTCAAATAACTTACCAAACTATTATATATTAATTATAATAGATGAATTGAAGTAGTAGTCTATTACTACTATTAGGGTTAATATTTTTAGTAGTGAAGATCGTGAAATAATATTTACCAATTTGTGGATCCCCGAGTCCTGCATGTGTTGAAGATGCATGGGTACGGACATCCAATTTTTTATTTCTTATTTCTAAAATCCGACATATTAAATATTAAAAGTACTGTTACTATGAGTAAAAATTACTCTTTCTCCTAAATATCAATTAACTTTATATATTTAAATAAAATTCGTATTAATATATAATATAATATAATTAATGAGGTAATTTTAATTGGAAGGATTTGGTTTGTTCCGCCCAAGTAAAAATCTGTTGACCACCCACTCGGTTTTCGAACCGGTCAAAACCCCACTAAGCAAGAGATTAATTAATTAATAAATAAATTAGGGTGACTACTAGTCAGGTTTTGATGTCCCACGCAGAAGCACACGTTAGAATGAAGAAGCTTGTATTTTATTATCTTATTGATTTGATTTGGTTGATGCCAGGTATCAGCTAGCTAGGGTTTGTTCATCAATTCCATTCCAAATCTAGGACACACAAATTTAGATCTTCTCATCAATTAACCATATCTATCTATATTATTATTAGCATATATATCTTCTTCTGATCCTGATCTAATAATTCATGATAGATGTATATCTGAATGAGAAATTAAAATAAAATGATTGCAGAACATGGCATGCTACTATTTTATTTTTATGGAATGTTTAATAATAATAATAATAAGTTAGCTTGGTAGCTAGCTTAGCTATATATACAGAATGTTCAAGTAGTAGACACGTCTAGTGTGTGGGACAAGTTTCAAGCTAGGCTTGGATCTCGTAACACACCGCAATTGGAGCGCGCACACATATATATATCTTATTAAAAACTGTATATATATCTTTCACGAATGTTTTTTTGGTAATAACATTCTAATATGACCATACATACATGATAAGTTTTCAATAAAATTAAATAATGTATGTTGTTCTTATTATTGGTGTATTTATATATAAAGATTAGTTTCATTAAACATTTTAATTTTAGGTTAAGGTCTACTTTCAATCTATATTTGACTGAGGTCAAACTAAGTCCATATATATTTACCTTATATCAATTAATCAATGAGATACTACAATAAATAACTAAGGGATTTTGAAACGATTGATGAGTGTATGTAGTGAAATATTTAATAAAACGTACTATTATGATCATCATTTTCCAATAAATGAAACTGCCACTTCTGATATTCTGTATGTAGATAAATATATATATTCCCTTACAATGATGGAAGATATGTATAAACAAGAGATCAAAGAGTATTATTATTAATTTTTTGGCATTTTCTAAAATGAAATGTGTTGCCTAGGCTTGATTCTAATAATAATGTGGCCAATTAGGGATTCATAAGAGAAATTTGATTAGTCATGAGAGAATTGAGTCTGATGGTGATATGATGGAATGGATCACATTTATGTCATGCATGCACCCAACAATTATAAAATGTATATATGTTAGGCTGCAGAGAGATCAGAAGACTTAGTGTAAAATTAATTAAGCGCCGCTATATATAGATATATAGAAGAACGATTCCATTTAGGTATGTATATATATAATAGTGTGGGTCTGTGAGTTTGTCAGATTAACATTCAATCTTTATATAAAACTAATTAAAGTTATGAATGAATAATTATAATTATATATAGTGCGTGCAGAGAAGGTAGTGAATCCAAAAATTTTTAAAAAAGAAAAGGAGTATAGTTAAGAAAATTACAAGTAGTCTTTCTGATCAATGTTATTAGTTGTTAATAATATAAGTGAGAGTGTCAGTAAGTGACAGGAGGGAAGTGTTAAAGAAATGGGAATAGCTGCCATTGTTGAAGACACACGTTTCCCGCCAAATATATAAAAGAAGATAATAAAGAAATAAAGGGCAAAATTGACCAAGAAGGGAGCATTTCACCACATCTCTCGCTTCAACATAATCCTTTTCAAACTCTTCTTACCCAACTACTGCACAACAAATACAGCCCCAATACAGTTTGTGCAAACATAATTACTAACCACTACATTTTCCTTTTTTTCTTTTTTTTTTTGGTCCTAGCTTTTTTTTTTTTCTTCTTTCTCTTCCTGTTCTGTTGTTATTATTAGTACTAATAGGAATAATAATATTTTTTTTAAAGTACACACTCTTTAACCCTATTTCCATTATAACATCTAAAATTCTTTAATATAATCCTAATTTGATAATTTTAAGTCTATTCTTATATCTATTAACCCTTTTTTTATTAGAGCTCTCGATAACATAAAAAACTGACCCATGAACATCGTTTAGGTACTAAATTTCTATTATGAGAGCACGAGAAATGACATTTAAAATTATTTGGGATATTAGTTAGGCGAATCTTAACCGTTTTAAAAATAGAAGTTCATTTACTTCTTAAAAGATGCAAAATAAATCGAAGGAAAGAAGAAATTAAAGAGAAAAATATTAAGATTAAGAAAGAGAAAAGAAGAGAATAAAAATAAAGGGGAGCATAAGTTAAGAATATGTCTCCCACTGTGTATTGTGCTTTCTTGGAAAATGGTGGAGATTTAAGGAAGAGATGGAGTGAGTGGTGTTATTAACTGAACATACATACAAGGAGGGCAATGCTGATTGGGCTGCTCCCACACCCATTGAAATAGCTTTCCCCAACATCTCTGTTCCTGCCACGTGTCGGTTTCCTTTGCAGTTATCCGGTTTGCATGCTTGCGCTAAAAAACGAATTCTTGTCAAAAGTGAAAAACACACCACTTTGACCGTGGCTAAATGAATCAAAGCCATAGTTTTATTTGTATATTAAAATTAATTATTAAAATTAATTATTAATTTATTATATATATTAAATATATATATATATATATTAAAATAAGTTAATTTATATATATTTTATGAAAAAATATAGGTAATTAATAATTTTTTGACTAATAAAATAATCAATAAAAAATAAAACATCCGTAACTATTATTTATAGAATATTCATAAATGAAAGTTGTAGAACATTCGAAACCTAAAGCAACTATCAGTCAATTTTATATTTTTTAAGAAATAGAACATCTAAAATCTAAAAATATAAAAAAAATAGAACATTCAGTTTAAGTTATTGGTCGATGTTGGCTGGATTTTTATTAGTTATCTAGCATTGTTGATATTTTATATTTCAATATGAGTAATGCTAGGGAACCAACGTTAGGGAACCAATAGGGAGCCAATAAATATAATTAGGGAAATAGTGGGTGATAAAAGATGAGAGAGAAAAGAAGAAAAAATGATATTGATTCCCTATTATATCCCTAATATTGGCTCCCAATATTTTCTCTTTTAATATATATTATTTATTGATCGATGATTTTAATGTACATCTAGTATATTTTATTTAAGTGTTAGCTGAAGTAATTGAATAAATGGAATGAGGGCAAAAAGGGAAAGGAATGGTCACGAGGATCCAAAGAAACAATTTGAGAAATTCCAGGTGGAATGGGAGCAAACGCCGGGAAAGTGCTCGTGTCGCCTCGAAATGAACCACTCAAAAACCTTCATGTCTCTCATCACTCTTATTCTTACACTTCCAATTCCAACCCTAATACAAACCCTAAACAACAACCCTACCTACCTACCTTTCCCCTTACCAATTACCATTGTTCCTTCCTCAAACACTCCACTACTACTACTACTAGTGTGCTTATTAATTAGCTTTAATTTCTATCCCCACAATTCAATTAATTAAATCAATAATAAATAAATAACAAATAATAATACATATACATACATTCATGTGTTGGTGGGATTTGAAAAAACATTGAAGTCTGAGTTGGATGCTTTTCCATATATACACACATACATGTATACATGTGTTTTCAATATTTCAATGTAGCTGGTTTAATTTTTGAGTAACGTAGCTAATTAAGTATATGTGCATATATATACTTGTTGGTTGGAGACTGGAGTGTGAGTAGAAATTATTGAGTGCGGCTTAGTTTGTGAATTTCATCAAGTAATTGTGGAAGTGAGAGTTGTTTTGTATAAATATTCACGTACCTAGCAATTCTAAACAAACCATGTTAACATTATCAAAACTTTTCTGTTATTACAAACATCATCACTTATTATTCGGATTTCAAATGAAAAAAAATATTTTTTAGTCGGTTGGATTAACCATGTATTACACGCGCACAACCAAATGAAAATTTCAAAGGTATACAACATAGGGAAGGGGGAGTTTTTTTTTTTTTTTGGTCCAGAGAGAATGGGGAGTTGAAAATGATTTTTAGATTTTTATTCAAATCCTTATCAAGCTTATCCAAACATTTAGCAGGTAGCTTCTTCTCTTTTTTTTCGGTATTAGCTTCTTCTTTTGTTTTGTCATAAGGTGGAGTAGCTAATTTTTATGCATAAGGCAAAGCCCAATATCAATAAAGAGAGAGTCCAATACCATATATGAAACCCTTGATAGAATAAAAAAATTCTTCTTTTTGTCCATTGATGATTGCAGAACTTTAATAGAGTGAAATATTATCTTGTACCTTAGACTTTGTTCATGATTTCTCTAACTCAAAGGAATGATCGCCTTTAATTTACTTGTACTCCATGTCCATATGGGTTAGCTTTATATTTGGAGGAAAAGCTACTCCTATTCTATACAAATTATTGTGAATCAATCATAATTTACCATGATTATTAACTACTCTACAAGAGATATTTGGAAGAGAGATTGAGATATTAAATTAAGTTTATGCATATATTGTGTTTGCTTTAAAAATGATAAAGATTAATTTTAAAATTTTAAAAGTTGAGTGAGAATATTTAAAGAGAAAAAGTTATTAAAATTTAGGTTTATATTTTAAAAGATTCTAATATAAGTGATT
Source organism: Stylosanthes scabra (assembly GCA_036250425.1). Lineage (NCBI taxonomy): Eukaryota > Viridiplantae > Streptophyta > Magnoliopsida > Fabales > Fabaceae > Stylosanthes > Stylosanthes scabra. Next base: position 59,708 of record JASCZI010151128.1, on the reverse strand, counting down.
TCATTTTTGAGAGGTACTGAAGGAGCTAAAATTTTATTTTTAATCTCTCTCAAATATAATACTGAGTTATAATTCACATACCGTATCTTAGTGTAATTCAAATCAAGAGCTCTTGGTCGTCAAATAAATTATTTTTAACAATAAATTATTAATGAACTTGGCTTACTCGTCCAATCATAAATAACCAAATCAAAAGGAATAACGTACAAATATACTCTAATACTTAATTAAGTTTGTTAAATGTACTTTATTTTTGTTACAGAGATAACAACTTGTTTTTCTTTTTAATGATTGTCATGATTTGTTTGTTATATCTGTTGTAGAATGTTTCAAAATCATTTCTATATAATTGAGCATTTAATTCAAAGAATTTGAGATATTTTATCCATATCCAATTTAGATAAACTTTATTATGGCCCTTTAGACCTTTTCATATCATATGGATTTCTTCTTAGAAGCTTAGGACTAATTAAAAATAATAGAAGTTATTAGGTGCGTCTAACTCAATTTCAAAAATTAATTTATAAAATAAAAAATATTTTATATTTATATATTTTTAAGATTTTATATTCTTAGTAGATAACTTATAATATTATACGTTTTGATTTGTCTATTCAGAAGGCTCCTCAACAACTTTGTAATGATAGTACACTTAGAATTCGTTTGACACATCAATCTCCACGACCATATCATTATTATTAATGAAGATGAAGATAATAATAGAAGAAGAAATTAATTAAATATGACTATAATACAAGAATGGAAAAGCAAACATTGAACCATTTGTGGTAGTGCAAATGGAACCATAAAGCAGAAATTCAGTTGTTTTGTTTGTCTTCTACTTCGTCATCATTAATATATATGTAATCTATGGAATATAATTTCCAGATGAGCCTTCCAGGTGGATGCAACCATTAATTAGAAAAATGAAGCATGTATTTATATATATAATCTAATTAAAAATAAAATAGAAAAAAAGAGAGGATGGCCTAATATAATTAAAGGTTCCTTCAATGATATTTCTCCGTGTGGAAGGAAGGATAGCACTTATAAAAAAGATATATGGAAAATTAATAACCTCATTATTGTTTGCTAGACTTTTACAAATATGATGCAATTTGTATTATTCATTGGCCTAACTTTAAAGATCAATTAGGCCTATAATATTGAAATCATGCACCAAAACGTTATAAGTTAAACAGGCTAGCTATATATATATTTTAAATAAACAAATTAAAGTAATGTTAGCTGAGTCTAATTAAATGCGTAACCCTCACTTTAATTGATCACTTTCAGAAGACGAGTCAGCGTTCTATACTAGTTAGTAGCTACTAGGCTAGTAGCTTAGCCATTTAATTAAGAAAGTTGTGTGTATAGAAGTAGAACAAAATAATCAAATACTATTAATTCATATATATATAATTCGATCAAATTATATTATTTCAATCAAATACTCTTAAACCATAGTCACCAAAAAAAAAAATACTCTTAAACCATATATATGTGGATATAATTTTGTGCTGTGTGCAAATGTGCAATGCCAATAACGAGCAATCAATCGAGCAAAGTAAAAAAGCGTAACAGTACAAATTCCATATTGGTTGATTCTGAGAATCTTGAACAGTATTTGATTAATTTGAGTCTAACCAGCAGCGATGGTGCTTAGTTACTGTATTTTACTCCACATCATATGTTTTGGTATAAGTGGATATATGCATTATGTTGAGATAGATTATGGAGGAAAAATGTTAGATAATAATTTATTTTAATTTATTTTAATTATTAATCTTAATTATTAACTCTCAATTTTTTTTAATTTTGAGTTTAATATTTCATTTTAATTAACACTTTTAATATTGATGGCTAAATAATAGTTACAAAAAATTAAAATGAATGGCATATAGCATTTCTCATTATGGACAGAAGCATTTTTTTTTTTTGATGTCCATGGAGAGAAGCGTTTAAAGTGATTTCATAGTAAAGAGAAATAATAATTCAGAATATCAATTAATAATCTTTGAGATGACATTTGAAAGTCAATTTTTTCGATAATGTTAATTAATTTTTTTATTATTTTGTATAAATTTTAAATTCTAAATCGAATTATTCTAAAATATAAATTTTAAACTTTAATTTAAACTCATAATAAATTTTAAATATAATCCTAAATAAATTTTCAATAATATTGGGTTAAAAAAACAATTTTACAATTAAAAAATAGACTAATATAATATTAACTAATTAAAAATCAATATTTTATATATATTTTTAATAATTTTAATGGCACTTATTATTCTAAATAGTAAATCTTAAAGTAGAGAGTCATGCAAAGTAAATAATTAAAAAATATCTAATAATTTAATACGTTTGATTGAATTATTACCTAATAAATCTCAATTATCAATAAGATAATTTCATTTTATTTCATTGTCAAATCTTGAATATATACTAACATACACATGCTTTGATTGTGCTGGTATCTTCACGTGCGTTGCAACTTGCAACCATTATTCTACTATCAACAGCCAACACCTCCTTCTCATCTTTTATTTATCTTTCTAACTAGTTTTATTATTTCTTCTTCGAAAAATTCGATAGATAATATTAGAAAGAGAATAAAAAATTAATATTTTTTTTTATCATGCATTATTTTTCTAATTATACTCATTAGTTCTCTATTAATTTCTAACATTGATTCCGTAACATTATTTTAAAAAATAAAGTTTTGGGTGTTAATTAATTAATTAACGTCCTAAGATTTTATTTTATTTTTTAAAAAGCATCTATCTAATTAGAATTACGGACGAAAGGTTGTGATACCCGCTCCGGAATAATCATAATCCCCACCACATATCACATGGAACAGAATAAAGAATACATCAAAACAAACGTATGTATTAGAAGGATTGAAGGAATAGGAATTGAAATCACCAGCTAGCTATTGCTATTGCTGTTCGTTGAAGCATTCCCTTCTCTATTATATTATTCCTCAGCTTTCTACACCCTTTTGCAAATGGTAGGTAATGCTATAATAATAAATAAGAAAGTGTTTCATCCAAAATAATTAAAGCGAGTTAATTATCTTCTTTTTCTTTTATATATGTATAACGTAATACTTGAATGTACCCTCAAAGAAAAGAAATTAGAAAGTTTAAAAAGACTTTAAGAAAGATCATCTAATATATAAATGGCCAATTAAACTCAATCAAAATTGTTTTATTTATCATGAATATTCAGGGACAGTTAATTTTATTTAAAATTATTTACTAAGAAGTATTAAATAATTTAAGTTGTTTAACTAACTTATTATTTAATAATTTAAATTCACATTTTTATATAAAATTAACTGTACTCGAGTATTTATATAAAGATATATATAAAGATGTACATTTCTTAGGGAAAGAGATTTCTATCTTAAATTCAATGTTTGAAGAAGATAGATTTGCAAATCAAAATAAAGGTTTAACATAATCGTCAATTCATTGTGTGCAATATAAAGGAAGCATAATCATTCTGTCTTCCACTTGTCTACCCTAGAATGATAACATATAGGTATGTTTTAACCATATAGACTTTCTTCTAATTTATATGTTATCTTTGATTTTTTTTTTTATGTCACAAAGTCCCTCCTATAAAGCCCACACTTTTGACAATGAATCCTTACCTATTAATTGATGGGTGGCTCCTCCAGATTAATTAATAATTCAGGAATTTTAATTGACACTTAAAATTGCAAATTCAAGTGTTATTAACTACCATATAACTAGTTAAATTACCACAACAAGTAATTAAGGAACATTGAACATGCATGGATACTCCATTCATTATTGCCTTGTCTTTGTCGTTGTTAGCAACAGAATTTGCTCATAGTCATGCTCAGCATTTACGACTGTGATGAACATATGGAACAGTGTTGATGATTGAAGCACCCTATTTTTCTTTAAAAGTTTCTGATGATGATTTGCATTATATATTCAAAGGCAAAAACATTTCCTGAGTTTAATAATAATAATGAAGAAGATTAATATAAAAAAGGACATTATTGTATCAGCAATACTAATTAGTAATTACTAATGTTGAATTTAAAATACAAATACCAAACAATATATATAATATCGGTCTTATATTTTTTATTGTACGAAGAAATAAAAATAGTGATGATGATGAAGGTATAAGGTGAAACGTCCTATTTTTAATTATCATTATTATACACATATAAAGATTTTTTTTTCAATTTTATGTTCATTATTGTCTTATAAAGACAACAATTAAATAGTAGCTAAAATAATAAGATATTGTTATATGATATGTGACATGCATGGTGACAGGGTTCCAACATGAAGCAAGAAAATATAATTATATAGGGTGCACATTCACGTTCTCCTTAGAATAGGGGAGCCCCATGTGATAACCATATCATCATCAATTCATTTTTGTCATTTTCTTAGTTTATTAATTTGCTGCTACATACTACAAAGAATAGTATAGTATACTATCATCATGTATGTATACGAGTCTTTGATTTTTCTAATTGTCTCACACGTGTGACTCTCTCTTTTCTATATCCTTTCTTTTCTGGATAGGAGTGTTAAAAAAATCATTTTAATTAATTAATCATTTTAAAAACTTTAACCAAATTTAAAATAATCGATTTTCGTAATTGGTTAATAAATTGTATTTATTTTTATAAAAGTGATTAACCGAATTGATAAAATCAATTTTTAAAATGGTTAACCAAACCAATTTTTAAATAACCGATTTTAAAAATAATCTAATTTCTCATATAAAAATCGATTTTTAACAAAATTAATTTTTTTTAAATAATCGGTTTTCTTTTTAAAACAATCAATTTTTTTTTAAAAAAACCGATTATTACATAAAAAATCGATTATTATTTACAAAAACCGATTATTTTTTAAAATCGATTATTATTTTTAAAATCAATTAAAAATCAATTTATTAATTTAGTAATTAGTTAATAATCAATTTTATAATTTAAAACTAATTTAATTAATTAACCTAAATCTAATTTTTAATTAACCTAAATATGATTATAGTTAGGTACTAACCATAACCATGAACACCCATACTCGTGGAATATAATCAAGCTGCTTCCCCGCCCCTTTGATGCATGCAAGTGTCGTTCTTATCAAACTTCATATATGATCATATTTCTAGCTAACTAGCTAAGAATAGTAGTTTTATTTTATGTGTTATAATAATGGGCCTATAATAATTCATCATCAGATCTAATCTTCAGTGATATGTGATCAAAGAGGATATGTTATATATGGATATACTGCTTTTAAAAATGAAAAATTTAATAACGTTTCCTAACTTAAATTACTTAAGTATTTAACTTCAAATTCAAATATTAAGATGACATATATGTATAAAAAAATATGATCACATTAAATTTTTTTAAAAAAAATTCGATAAGATATAATAGATTAATTTAGATTTATCGAATTTAAAATACTCTTTTATAAAAAAAATTCTTAAATACCCTTTAAAAAGATTAATGAGAAAATAAATACAAAATATGTTAAAGTTACTTAAAACACATAATAAAATAAATTCTTAAAAAATAAGGAATCCATTTTTGTAGATATAAAATTTAATTTCTGTATTAATATATGTAAGATTGTGGATAAATTTATGGTTATTATTATCTAATAACTTTTTTTCTTTTACCGGATTATCGAATAACTTTTAGAAACCTTGTTAAAAACATTTTCACGTTCATGTTGGTGTTCACGTGAATAATCACACCTTAAACTTACACTTTTTAGCTTCTTTTCCCCCCCTTGTATATATAAAAGGCAAATTATGCCAAGACTGAAATCATATACTCCCATCCACTACTCTCTCACCTCGTCAAACACACACAACATGACGGTTCCACCACCACCCTCGCCGGAACTTGATCTCGACAACCTCAAAGCACTCAAAATTCTAGGCAGAGGCGCCATGGGCACCGTCTTCCTCGTCCAACACACCACCACCTCCACCCAACTTGCACTCAAAGTCGTCCACAACGCAAACCCAGACTCCAACCGCCGTGCCCGATGGGAAACCCAAGTCCTCTCCCGCCTCTCCCACCCCTTCCTCCCTTCCCTCCTCGGCACCTTCGAAACAGATCACTTGCTCGGCTGGGCCGTCCCTTACTGCCCCGGCGGCGACCTCAACGTCCTCCGCCACCGCCAAGTCGACCGCGTCTTCTCCCCCGCCGTCATCCGCTTCTACGTCGCCGAGATCCTCTGCGCTCTCGACCACCTCCACTCGATCGGCATCGCCTACCGAGACCTCAAACCTGAAAACGTACTTATACAACAAACCGGCCACGTCACCCTAACTGATTTCGACCTCTCACGCAACCTCACTCCCCCAAAACAGAAAACGGTTACAAACCTTATTACAGATCCCAAGGCCTCTAACAGAAAACATGACACGTGTCACCGCCAGAGCCAACAAAAAGGACTGAAGAAAACCAAGTCCGCTAGAGTCAGTCCTGTTAGTCGTCGCAGGCCTAGTTTCTCCGCCGGAGAAAGGTCGAACTCCTTCGTCGGTACGGAGGAGTACGTGGCTCCGGAGGTGGTGCGCGGTGACGGCCACGAATTCTCCGTCGATTGGTGGGCACTAGGGGTGCTGACGTACGAAATGCTGTACGGAACGACGCCGTTTAAGGGGAAGAACAGAAAGGAGACATTTCGGAACGTGTTGATGAAGAAGCCTGAGTTCGTTGGGAAGCAGACGGTGTTGACGGATTTGATCTCGCGGTTGCTGGAGAAGGAACCTTCTAGAAGGTTGGGTTACGTTGGTGGGGCGAGTGAGATCAAGGACCATGAATTTTTCAGAGGTCTTAAGTGGGACCTCCTCACGGAGGAGGTGGCTATGAGGCCGCCGTTTATTCCGTCCAGAGATGATGACGGCGACTTCGCGGAGAAACTGACCGGTGCAGCGGGTGACTCTGAAGGAGTGGACATAAGGGATTACTTCCAGAGGTTGAAGGCGCCGTCGCAGTCACCATCAGCCTCCCCTTCTAGAGAGCTTCACCAGAAGAATGTTTCGTGGACAGAATTCTGATTTCTGCAATTCTATCAAGCAAGCAAGCTCCATTCCGATTCTTTAAAAAAAATCGAACTCGGCAGAGATAGTTAAGCAGCACCGAACTCTCATGTGTCTTAACTAATTTGCGTTGGTGATAGATAGGGGTAGTTATTCTTTGTTAAGTTAATCAGTAAAACTAAAATTTCTGTAAATAGAATAACGTAACGGGGGGAACCTTAAAAACGGCGTCACAAAGTTATTACTTATATAGTAAGTGTAGTATACAGTATATAATACAATTAGAGTTGTATAAAGTGACTTATCAAGGTTCATATATTGAACTGAATTATCTATCTTAATGCGCGCTATAAGCGAATAATTAAGCCATAATAAGTAATTAATTCAATTTTCTTGGTAATAATGTATGTACAGAGAGAATCTGGAAATGTTGGATTTTCTAAGGTAGGATTAGGAATTTAGGATAAATTATATGAATCGAATCTTGTTATCATCATGCATGATATCTTTATTGTTTAACTGTACAAAAATTCAGTCATATATAATACAAGTGGGAAAGCATACACTAAAGGGATAAAGGCATCTCTCTTTTCTTCTTCTTTTGAAGAAAGGCTCCCTCTTTTCAGAAGAAATTATTATTAGGATCCACTTATTTTAATTCTAATTGGCACCATTTTTGTATATATATTCGAATAAAGAATATGTTCATAATGATAGCAAGCACTGTGCAGTTTTTATCCCTTGAAGAGTGTTAATTTGTAACAAACAAGTAGTAATAAAGTCATAATAGACAATAATGAACTACTGAACGAAGTTATAATTCTCTTACACGTGCTCAAGCATGTTCTCTTCTATAAGCTTATGATGATGTGCAATAATCCCCCTTCTCAAGGTGCTTTCTGTCTCTGTTGTTGGTTGATTAACATACGTATCAAAAATAATAATATTAACATTTTTAATTGTAGATAGATTTAGTAGTACCATTTCAATTCAAGTAGAGAGGCAATTATGGAGAAATCAAGGTTCAGATCGTGGATTATTAATTATTATTGTCCTCTCTTATGCATGTACATATATACTTTTATATATATATATATATTGACGAAAAAAAATAATTGGAGGAAACGTGCAGATATGATTAGCGGACAAATAATTACAAAATTGCGGAAATAAATAATTGCAATTTGCAAACCCTCGAAATATTTTTTTTAAAAAAAAAAAATCTGAATCATTCATTTTTATTCTTTTCTTTTTCAAAGTGTGGAATTTTCTTTATTTGAATGCATGTATGAATAATATATGTGGAGTACGTCTTATTATTAGCTGTGGTGGTAACTACCAAGGTAGTGACAAATGTTATGTAGTGTCACCTTCACTCTCTTGTCTATTATGCGGAGATTAAGGTGTTAAGTTGAAAATTGATTGAGCCAAGAATAGGAATAAATAATAATGGGTTCTCAGCAATTCCCTATATAATTAGCCATTGTTGCAAGTATCAACAACGTAAGCTAGTATTCTTTGTGTCGGTCAATTTATTAATATATTTTATTTTACAAGAAAAATAGAACACTTCTACAAGGACCTTTTCTTTAAGCTAATTAAGTGGTATATTCCATAATCCTTAATTAGGTTATTTTGTCTTGTTCCAATTCATGCCTCAATCAAGCTATATAGTTTCACATGCATGCTCCTTGATGTGTTTTATTTTGGATATGGATAGCAACAAATGTCAATAATAAATTACAAGTCATAGCATGCCTTGTGATTCATGAGAATTGAGGGCCCTTACTGCCTTTATGGCATGCATTTCCTTCAACCAACATGTCTATTAATTTGTTTCCATTCTCAAATCTTCTCTTCTACTGTATGTCTCTCTATTGTCACACCTAAATCGCTTCCTTATGTCTTTATTTTGAATACTATTAAGGTCAAATACATACATACATACACGTCATTCGTTTAATAATTTATACTTTTCCACTATCAAATTATTTTCCTCCAATAATGGCAGTCATATATATTTGGAGTAATCATATATTATACACAAAAACATATGATAACTAATTTAATAATTAGTCTTAAAGAGAATACTAGAAAACTAATATTTTTAGTGTTAAAGTAAAAAAAAAAAAAAATTGACTAATATTAACTATGATTGGTCCACATAAAAGGGGGCCTCAATTGCATTCATCTCAAGGACACATCCTATGATGAGTTTTGTGCTTCTTTTTTTACCATAAGTTAGAGGCATTCCAATATTCCATGTACTTGTATTAATAATTTGAGTGGGATCCTTCTCAACAATGAAGAACACACCCTACCCTAAGTAGTAAGTACACATTTTGGATCAAAATTCAGATTGATATATCAGCCACATGCCCGAAACTGACCATAACTATCCAGTGGTATATTATTAGGGTAAGGGTTTTTTTTTTTTTTTGGACATGATTAGGGTAAGGGGTTTAGATTTACTCAAAAAGAAATCTTATATTGAGCCAAACTCCATCTTTTTTTTCTTAAACTCCATTTTTTTTGGTCATCAACTCCATCTTCATTTCTACCTCTATCTTCTATGGGCTTTGGGGCTTGGACCTATATCTACGGACTGTGGAAGCTATCAGAGAAAAATCACAGGTTAAACTTTTAAAATTACAAGTCCAAAAAAACGATTTAAAATTACGAGAGAGCAAAAACATAATTTTTTGTCCAAGATTCTTTTTTTTTTAAAAAAAAGCATGGGAAAAAACTTTTAAAAGAGAAAAACTATTGTACAAAAAAAAAAAAGAGAAAAACTCAAAATTATTAATCAATATGAATAAAAATATACTAATTTATTAAATAATGACAAAAACATAAATTGTGTTAGTATAAAAAATGTTCTCTAATGATTTAAGGAGCAATAAAAATTTTCATAAAAATGTAATTGGACAAATGCTCCAATAAAATTTAAAAATATGATAAAAATATTTTTATTTTATAATTTACATTGACTTGTGTATTTATTCACAGTGGAGTAAAAATTTTCTTTCTAGATTTTTTTTATACTCGTGTATTTTATACTTGTGTATTTTTACGGCGGAGTAAAATTTTTTTTTAGATTTTTTTTAGAATAAATCTATATGTACCATTGTATACATTTGTATACACCATTTAACAAGACAGAAAAATATAAATATTAATACAGAAATTTATATTTTTCTATACTAATGTCTATATTTTGCCATGTTACTAAATGGTATATATAGGTGTGTACAATGGTACATCTAGTAGAGTTCTCGAATTCAAGTCTCCCCCAATATATTTTTGGTAAAAAAAAAATCATCATTTTGAATTAAGGTTGATGGAGGTGGTTTTTTGGTGTATTATTTCCCTTATAATCTACTCTATGATCATGAAACAAACAGAACTTACCTTGTGCGGCAACCATTTTGCACTTTATCCTAATCCTAATTCCTATAACAAAACATAGCTTTCTACACCAGATTCCTAATCCTAATTCCTAGCATCTACTCACTCACATGCATGCCAATGCCATCTTCACTTTCTCAAAATACCATACACATCCTCAATGTATTTACTCTAATTTGTGATTGATACCTCATAGTACACAGCTATCAGTGGTTACTTATAATACATCTTATGTTTCCAAAAACAAAAAAAGACAACACCATCTTCATGTATGATAGTGTTTCACTTTTTTGAGTTTCTTTCCATTAAACCTTTGTAGTATTATGTCTTTTTCGGGTGCTGCAAACTAAATACTTGTTTTTGGCTTTTCCCAAAGATTCTTCCACTTGAGTAAGAAATATTCACAGTTTAATTTAAGGTCCATTTTTTCTACCCTATCAGTTACCTAATCCCAAATTCTAACTTTGCTTTTAACAAAAGGATCTTTTTTTATTTTGGGTTTGTTTTGAAAATCAAGCTTTTACACTTAGAATATAGATACATACATTTTTCTATGTTGGTTGCTTAGTTTTTAATTGTGACTTCCAATGGCTTCAAACTCAAAGCTACAAATTTTTTTTAACCGTATATTATATCAGTAATACAAGCCTACTCACATGTCTTTCTTAAGCTCTGTACTCTCTGCTCTTATTTCTCTGTAGATTCACTTGAGGACACCAAAGACAACTCTCTTTTTTTTTCTGTTTTTTTTTCTTCTACTAGTTGCACTTGAACTCATGCATGTTATAATGTATGCATGATAATGGTTTTGGGGAGTTCAAATTCTTTTGTTAAATTATTGAGGAGGAAGATGGGTTTTGTGTTAGTTATAGTTAGCATGGTTGTGGTGTGGGGTTGTGGTGGTGGTGAAGGTAAAGAGTGCACAAACGTGCCAACACAATCACACACATTCCGTTACCAAACATGGAAACAAGAGGTTATGTCACATTCACACCATCATCATTTGAATCCAACAAGGAACATGTCCTTGAATGGGGAAGAAGAAGAACAAGGCAAAGATGATGATTGGACAATGCTGTATGAGAAAATGAAGATGAGGAAGGCACCAGAGGGTTTACTGAAAGAAGTGTCATTGCATGATGTGAGGTTGCATGGAGGTTCAATCCATGGTGAAGCACAGAACACAAACTTGAAGTATCTGTTAATGTTTGATGTTGACAGGTTGCTTTGGAGCTTCAGGAAGAATGCTGGTCTTCCTACTCCTGGAACACCATATGGAGGCTGGGAAGATCCATCCATAGAGGTCCGGGGTCATTTTGTTGGTTAGTCCTTCTTTCTTCTATCAATTTTTTAGTGCGTGTTTGGATTGGCGTTCGTCAAATTGAGGTTCGAATAAACTTGATTTTGTACAATTGATATTTGTTTAGGGCATTACTTGAGTGCATCAGCTTTAATGTGGGCCAGCACACACAATGAAGAATTGAAGAAGAAAATGTCAGCACTTGTTGCAAGTCTCTCTATCTGTCAGCAGAAAATTGGGACAGGCTACCTTTCTGCATTTCCATCTGAATTCTTTGATCGTTTTGAAGCTATTCAACATGTTTGGGCTCCCTATTATACCATTCACAAGGTACAACAGCTACATACAACCATATGCGACTGATGATAGAATTAATCTACGTGTATCACTGTAAACCTTCATACATCTCTTGTATTCTTCTTTTATTTTGATTTCTGTGTTGAGGTACACTATTTCTGTGCTATTCATAACTGTTTCTGTACTATTTATGTGTTTTGTGAATTTTTTCTGTGCTGATATGGTGAAAATTGGACTAATTAATTAAAAAACTAACTTTGGCAGATCATGGCTGGCCTTTTGGATCAACATTCTATAGCTGAGAACCCTCAAGCTCTGAAAATGCTGACATGGATGGTTGATTATTTTTACAAGAGAGTGAGGAATGTGATAAGAAAGTACAGCATTGATTGGCATTATCAATCCCTGAATGAGGAAACTGGAGGAATGAATGATGTCCTTTACAGACTTTATTCCATTACAGTATACCTCAAATTAATACTCAATCTGTGTTTTTTCTTTCTTTCTTCCTATACTTGTTATTAAGGGCATGTGTTCAATGCATGCAGGGAGATCCAAAACATCTAGTATTGGCTCACCTTTTTGACAAGCCATGTTTTTTGGGGTTGCTTGCAGTCAAGGCAAGGAGTTAAATGATTCTTTTACTAAATTATTTGAAGTATGAACCAGTTATCAACAATGTTGTTTTTTATGTAGGCTAATGATATAGCTAATTTTCATGCTAATACTCATATCCCGGTTGTTGTTGGATCTCAAATGCGATATGAAGTCACCGGCGATCCACTTTATAAGGTGAGTTGCTTTCTGTATGTCTGTATATTCATTACATTGTTGATTTAAATTCAAAAGGATTGATATTGATATGTTCTGTTTATTTGGTGTTAGGAAATTGGAACATTCTTTATGGATATTGTTAACTCTTCACACAGCTATGCAACTGGAGGAACATCAGTCAATGAGTTTTGGTATCATTGCTTTCAAAATATGCTATAACGATATGTCAAATTCCAAAGTTCTTTTGTTTTTACTTTGTAATTCTTTCTGTATAGGTCTGATCCAAAGAGAATGGTAGAGACCCTAAAAGCAAGAAACAATGAAGAATCATGCACAACTTATAACATGTTGAAGGTACACTACTCAGTCATGAGAGATTGAAAATGTGAACCTCAAAATGTAATACTTGATATTAGTAATGTTGGCGAATTTCAGGTTTCGCGCAACCTGTTTAGATGGACTAAGGAAATATCATATGCTGATTATTATGAGCGTGCATTGACAAATGGAGTATTAAGCATTCAAAGAGGAACAGAACCTGGAGTTATGTTATACTATCTTCCACAAACTCCTGGGGCCTCCAAGGCTATGTCTCGATTCGGTTGGGGAACTAAGTTTGATTCTTTCTGGTGCTGCTATGGAACCGGTGCGTGCATACATACATACATATCTTACAAATAGTTGAGTATATGTAACAAACTAGGCTATGTCATGTTTCAATAGGAATTGAATCATTCTCAAAGCTTGGAGATTCAATCTATTTTGAAGAGGAAGGGGAAACTCCTAGTCTTTACATCATTCAGTACATATCAAGCTCATTTAACTGGAAATCGGCTCGAATCATGCTTAACCAGACAGTTGTTCCTTCATCTTCAATGGATTCATTTCTAAGAGTCTCACTCACATTTTCTCCTACTAAGGTTGTCTTATATATATATCATCAAGCTATTAAGCTTCTCTAAATTTCTCTTCTTATTTCATTGTTCTTCTTCTACTTCCTTTGTTGCAGAAAACTAGTAATACTTCATCCACTCTTAACCTTCGATTACCAACTTGGACACATATCCATGGTGCTAAGGTCACATTAAATTCTGATTCATTGCCTTTGCCTTCTCCAGGTGTGAATAATCTACCTTGTTCTTGTGTCTTACGCTAACAATAGAATTTAATTTCGATGCACTGAGCATTCGTGCAGGGAACTATGTATCAATCACGCGAAAATGGAGCAGTAGTGACAAGCTGACACTTCAATTTCACATTCCTCTCAGAACAGAAACCATCAAAGGTACCTTCAAAAAGTTATTATTCATTTCCATCTTTCTTAATGAATATATACATGTTTATATTACTGATGGTGATACCTTTGTGTATTGTATTGAGTTGAATTCAGATGACAGGTCTGAATATGCCTCCATTAAAGCAATTCTCTATGGTCCCTACCTTCTTGCTGGACATAGTACTGGTGATTGGGACATTAAAATTGGTTCCAATGCTTCCATTACAGATTGGATTACTCCAATTCCAGCCACTTACAATACTCAGTTATTTTCATTTTACCAACACCTTTCAGCTTCAGCCTCACCTTTTGTTTTAACAAGTTTTAACAATTCACTAACAATGAAAAAATCACCAAAGCCTGGCACTAGTTCTGCTATTCATGCAACCTTTAGAATCATTGATGTCCAAGAAAAACTTCCTTCAAGGCTTTCACCTACACTGAGAGATGTTATAGGCAAATCAGTGATGCTAGAACTGTTTGATCTTCCCGGCACACGCGTAGATTCTTCTTCCCCTTCTGTGTTTCTTGTGGTGCAAGGATTGGATGGAAGAAATGAAAGCATATCATTAGAGTCCAAAAGCCATAGAGGTTGCTTTGTGCACAGTGGCATGAGTTCTGGTATGGAAGTAAAATTAAGATGCAAGGCCAATTCTGATGCTGCTGCTTCTAGTTTCAAGCAAGATGCAAGCTTCATTGCAAGGAGAGGACTCAGCAAATATAATCCTATAAGCTTTGTAGCTAAAGGGGCTAATAGGAATTTCCTACTGGAGCCATTATTGGCCTTTAGAGATGAACATTACACTGTTTATTTCAACATTCAAGAGTGATAAAAATTTAATGTGTTTAGAAATAAAAAGAGAAAATAACAGTTGGTGCATTACTTCCTCTATTGTGCATTGTCTTCAATTGAATAGCTAACAAATGGATACAGTAGAATCTGTGAATAGTGTGTATAGTATATGCTGCAGTTAGTAACACATGAATTCCTGACATAGGTAGAGAAAATAATTGAAGATACTTTGTTGATTGATATATCGCTATCATTCATATCATCCTGCAACTTTATGGCACAATGAACACACCAATCATTTCATGGTACCCCATACATATTGGCTCACACAGGTAATTCACTTTAGACCTATGAAGCGAACACACTGACGCAGGACACGACACAACAACACCGTAAAATGTCATACGCGCCGACACGACAACGCGCCGACACGACAACTTATAAATACGTGCGTGTTTCATAGTTTTAGACCCTATATACATGAAAATGAAAATGAATGAATGTAATTAGCCCTTATCTACCATTCCTTTAATTTGGTTCACCTTTATATGTAGTCTATTATCACTTTATCAGTGCATTCTTCACATGTAGGCACCGCCAAATATGTCAGTCAATTCCTTGTTAATCTCATGAAATACAACCACCAAGTGAATATGTTATACTACATGTGAAAATGGAATTAATTTGAAGTATCAAGTAGTGATGAAAGTGATTAACCAAACCATTGGCACTTTGGTTTGGTCCACGTCACATGCAAGTGGAATAAAGAAAAGAAACATTAACCACTGAGACTTAATTAACAACACATGTTAGTTTCATTTCAAACAAATCTTACAAATTGATGAGCTTCAATTCACCATCATCATGCATCAGCTATGGTTTTGGTGATTCTCTCACCCACGTGTGCTGTCTCTTATCCGCTCAGTTACAGTATTTATTTTTTCCTAATATCTCAGATATTTATTTATTGTCCAAGAGAGTTTTTCAGATTATTTAAATTTAAATTCCCCTTCTCAATAAATGACAACTACCGAACTCTGCACCAGTAGCAAATTACAAAACATATCATTAATCTGCTACAGTTTTGATTGTTTCTGCTAGTTTATTAATATTGGTTCCATTAAATAAATAAACAATGCAAATTATGACAAAAGTGTTGCAGAACAAAGCAGTCTTCCCAATTCCCAACTCCAATTTTAAATGTTTAATTCAAGTATTAAGTGGTAAAGATGAAAGCAACTTATGATTTGATTCCAAGTTAGTAGTACTTAGTTAAATTTAGCTGGGGACAAATTTATCCATTTTCCTTCACGCATCACACTCTTTCATCAAGGTACCACCTCAAATAGCTAGTGATGGTGAGTATGCAAAAATCATTACACAAAACTGTGGAAATAATATACATAGGTCTCAAAATCGTACACTAAAATACTCATCTAGAAAGTAGAAAACGATAATATTATTGGGTTACAATAAAGGCAAAGAGAAAATGACATGCAATTTTGGTACCACATTTCATTTAGGTAATGATCACTTTCAAACTTTAAATTCATTTTCGTCTGCATTCAAATTCATGCAACAAATAACACGACGTGCATGGGGCATAATAACAGTTTTTATTATTTACTAATAATAAACACATGTAATGTCTTCTTAAATTCCTATTACAAAATAAAAGAAGAAAAAAAAGAAAACCATCATTAATTAAAAATATTACAGCACTTTTTATGAGAGGGGTGAGTGTTGTTTTAATTTAATTAACAAGGCTTGTTGAGGGGCTTCCCGCAGAGGCAATCGTTGTACACAAACGACGACGCTTCAAGGTGATCGAACGGGGAGCCCGTCGGAATTGGGCCACACAGATGGTTGTGACTTAAGTCCAGGTGGCCCACATACGAAGCTGAAGCTATGGATTTAGGAATGGGCCCACTAAGCTTATTATAAGACAAATCAATAACGGTAAAGTAAGACCTAACGCCGAACGCGTCTGGGATTTTACCATCTAAGCCGTTACGGCTTAAGTTTAAGTCACTAATTCCTGAACTAAACAGGCTTACGGGTATGGGCCCTGAAAGCCTGTTCATATCCAAATTTAATGTGGACAGAACCGCCATTTTACCTAGAGATGAAGGTATGGGCCCGGAAATTAGGTTCCGTGATAGATCTAGATCCGCTAAGCGGTAAATTCGAGTGAGTGATTCAGGAACGGGCCCGCTGATCTGGTTTCCACTTAGTAAGGCCCGGCTGAGCATTTGAAGCTTTCCGAAGGCCCGTGGGATAGGTCCGGAGATCTTGTTGTTCCGGAGGTCAAGATGCATGAGGCTTGAGAGGTTCGTTAGCGACGGAGGGATCCGGCCGGAGATTGTGTTGTCGGCGACGTTGAGGACGGTCAGGCGGTGGAGTCTGCCGATGTCGGCGGGGATTGTACCGGAGATTCTGTTTCCGATTAGGTCGACGATGCGTAGGAACGGTAAATTTGTGATGCAGCGGGGGATCTCGCCGGAGATTCCCTTCCAGTCGGCGATGGTGATGCTGGAGAGGCGCTCGAGCTTGCAGATCGCCGGAGAGATGTATCCGGTCATGTAGCCGGTGCGGTGTGTTCTCTCGTATATCTGCTCCTCCGACTCGCCGCGGAGGTTGATGTCGGCGACACGGCGGGTCTCCTGGTCGCAGCTGACGCCGTACCACTTGTGACAGCAGTCGGCGCCGGTCCACGAGTTGAAGATTCCAAGGTGAGGCTCATGGAGAGCTGCCTTGAAGGCAAGAAGCGCCGCCCTGTCCGACGGCGGACACGAAGTCACGGCGGAGCACATTGCGAGGAGTGTTACAGCTAATGCTGCAGCTGCTGCCGCAGTTTGCGCGGCCATTGCGGTGGAGATTGGTTTTGGCGGAAGGAAACGGTGTTTACGAAGTGATGAAGTGAAATGAAAAAGAAAAGAAAAATGTGCATGGCAGAATGGTTTCTCTGACAAGGTAATTTATAGTGTTGGTTTTTTGTTTTATTACGAATTTGCCCCTTGCTCATTTGCTCAGCTCTTAACCAGGGAAGTTTTGGACTGTTTAGTCAACTATATGATTATTTAACGTTGAATATTCATTATCTGTAGCTTTATAAATTAAACTTGTGTTGTTGTTGTTGTTATTATTATTATGATTATTATTATTATTATTATTATTATTATTATAAAATAGGTAGTCGGGACATAGGAACATGGTGCATGGGATGAGGGCCGGGGTTAGTTTGAGGGTTGGGGGTGGCTGTGTCCAATGCAAAGGAACATGGCAGTGAGGATAAGTTTGGGCACCTGTGTCTATTGCTGTGGCTGTGACAGGTACACTCATTCAGGATTTTGAAATTTGAATTTCATATATGCATGCACATGCATCTACATGAAACTTCCACACCTATATAATTAATATTATTATTAACTTCATTATTGTCTTCTAGTTGTGGCAGGGATCTTTCATCTCCATGTAGTTACTGAAATGTTACATGCATGTGTAGGTATCATTATTATTAAGATTAAGATCCTTCAAATTGACCAATGTCTCAATTAATTTAACTATCCAGTATTGTTCTTTTTTATGTAGCAATCACATTTCCATTTCCTGTAGGCTGTGCCCATCTAGGAACTCATCGCTTAAATAAGAAATGTTTTCTACTTTAATTACAGTGACGAGTTATAAATGGAAAGATAATGTGCAATAATAGAGAGAAGATGTCACATGTGAGTTGGGAAAGGGTTAGTTCATCATGAATTTATGGGGGTTCTTGCTATTAAACGTAACGGAGTTAGGACCATGTCATACTCTAATATGGACTCATAAGTATTAATAGTATAGTATGGTACAATAAAAAATAACCCCACAAATACCTAAATCTTTGTCTCCCCCATCTTTAATTTGGATCCGAGCTGAGTTAAGTTTAATTCCATAGCTAGTAATCAATTAAATGCACTACGCCCCAAGGATAATTAGTACCGTGCCAGAATCTAGATATACATGAATTGAAATTGAAATGGAGGACCCTTGTTAATCAATTCAATTAAATTGGTTCATGCATTGTGTGGAGTGTGGTCACACACACACTGAGAAATGATGACCCACTTTCTTGTACATTTCATTGCATGAACATCTTGCATATGGGTCATGCTGATATATTCATATATATGTTAAAGCTGTCCGATAAGGACAATCACATCATATCATACCCCTTTTTTACTTTTTCATCCCATTAGATTTTAGAATATTTTTAGCGATTCATCTTAGCTATTTAAGCATTGAATTGAAGATCAACAGCTAAAAATATTAAAACACCTTATTTTATGTTATCCTGAAAATGCTTCTTACATTTTATCATCACCCTCTACTTTGGGTTTATAATGTATAGTATTTGGAGAGGGAAAATTGAATAGTAACATCATTTTATTTTATTTTTCTTTGAATAATTTGAAGCAAGAGCAAAGCCAAATGTGAATGCAATAATATAAGTACATACTAGCAGTCTAAATTATTGGTGCGCATGTGTATATTTTTCACATTATTGTATCTCTTTTGTTTTACATTGAAGGGAAATAAGAATCCGAATCAGCCAGTGGAAAGCCAGAAATATAATGTTTCAGAATAAACTTATCCTTAAGATTCTAAGCTTCTTTCCTTATGGGATAGATTATTAAAATAAAACATAAAATGATTAACATAAATAAAACAAGTTTTATTATGCTGTTTTGTTTATATACACTAAGATTTCGAACAAGACCTGACAGTTAGGTCGGCATATGCGTGCATTCTATATAGTTTGAATGTGGATTGACTAAATCAAAAACCAATGATCATGCAATATCTTAAGGTAATTAACAGTAAGATGATTGCTAAGAAGCATGTGTCTACATGTGCAAAATGATCTTCATTACCCAGATGGTTGGTCATGGAATCATACACAGTGCCTCAGAATAAAAACAAAGCATATAGAAGCTACCAAGAATCCAATAATGAACAAATCAAAATTAAAGGATACAAGGGAGAACTTCTAAATTTAGAGATTGGAGTCATGACGCGCCAGTCATTAATCTAAATTAATGATTATAATTAAGCGTATTAGGCGCGACAAACATGGCTTTCAGCAAGGACGGTTACCTAGTTTGATAGTTATAATTTATACGATTGTGCTATTCACACACTCTAGTAGACACCAAATTAACATAGTATAAAATATAGTTATTGGTGCGTTAACTATTTTTCATTTTTTGTGATTTATCTATAATAATTGTATTTTTATACAGATATAAAGCTA
The DNA here is from genome assembly GCA_036250425.1 of Stylosanthes scabra. Taxonomy (NCBI): domain Eukaryota; kingdom Viridiplantae; phylum Streptophyta; class Magnoliopsida; order Fabales; family Fabaceae; genus Stylosanthes; species Stylosanthes scabra. The sequence goes on along the minus strand of JASCZI010151128.1, from coordinate 39,499 downwards.
ATGTCTACTAAATAATATATTTTCAGATACTAATATATAATTTATAAAAAAAAACTAACGATTAAATAAGTAATATATGACCTTGAGTCACGCAATGTTTTGTGTGTAATAAGTTATAAGTAATTAATTAATTATAAACAATGCGATTGGAACTTGGTGGGTATCCCGACAAGGAAGAGATATATGTGGAGGAAATTTGGAACCTTAAAATGAAATTCAAAGTTATATCAAGACCGACACTTGCTTAAACTTAGGAGATAAACTCCTAAGTAATAATTGTTGCATGTTTTCTGAATTCATTCAATACAGTAGAGTACTAATAATAGTTTTTTGAGCATTTGTTTATCGAAGAAAGAGGTGAGGAAGTTTCCAACAGCTGAAACATTTTTTTAAAGGGACCTTTTATTTGTTCAATGCAGCTCCTTAAATGCACTAAAGAAACATTTATCCCCTAGCTACAAAAGATATCGTATAATTGAGCTACTTTTTATGAAAATGGATAATAATGTGCAAAGTGGGGGCAAGACAGCACATGAAGTTGCAGCATAAAAGAGGGAAGGGAACTGGTGAAACTTGAAAGGGAATCAAAATAATAAGCTAAATTTTTTTTTTTTGACATGGAATAATAAGCTAAATTTAATGCTTAACTTTTTTTTCCCCATTACTTCACAGTTCACACATAGGTACTACTCACAAGACAATGAATTTCCATCAAGCCAAGGCCTTAGCTATCTTTCTTTCTTTCCCATTCCGATTTTTTTTTTTGGACATATTTCCCATTCCGATTTAAACATAATCAATTTTGGTATCTCGGTTTTTTACGATTTTTCAAGGATCCACGTTTTTATTAAGACAAAGGCCACCCAGCATGAACATCAATCAAGTGAAGCCCAATGCAGTACAGTAATATACCTTTAAAAAAATAAGTACGGTACCATGTCCAAAAAATAGTATGTTAATGTTAAGTGCATTTCGGGCCCAAAACTCGGCATGGCCGAGTGGGTGAAAAAATGTTGGATGTGTGAGTGTGCGACGTGCCTGAGTTTGTAATGTAATGTCTAATGTCTAGGATCGGGAGCTATCCAATTCATTGAAAAAAAAAAAAAAGAAAAGAAAGCTGCCACTAGCACTGGCATATAACATTATGAAAAATGATTGGGAGACCTAAAACTTAAGCCTAATTATAAATCTAATTTCACTTAAAGAAACTTTTACATTTTTTACATTTTTAATATTTTTTAAAACAACATTTATGATTGAATTCTTTACCATTTTAGGTATTAGGCCTATAATTAGGCTTAAGTTTTTTATCTTTCTATCACAACTCTAACATTATATGTCCTACAATGGTGACCTTTGTAACACGATTAAATTCTCAAGGAAAAATACAGGCACCTACAATATATTACACAAAGCTAACTAAACATGAAAACCAAGAAAAGAATCGTTGTCTCTTAGTAAGGTCACCAAGTTGTCGCCTAGCCTCTACACGTTACATATGAACAATTCAATTATCTATACATTGTCTTTGGTATGATGACTATCATGTAAATGAGTATGAAACTGTGCCGGGGAAACATTGTGATTGTGGAACAGGGCTGGAATCATACTGTGAAACTGCATGGGGATGGCAGTATGTGGGGGAGTCAAATCGCTTGAATCCTGCCACAAAAACATGCACTTGTTAAAAATTTGAAACCTTAACAAACTCATCAAGAGTACAGATTTAGAAAGTTTTCCGGGGCACCAGAATTGGCGCACATAAAATGCAGGCGCAGGTACATGATTGCATACGTCAACCAGGTCCATTTATATACTATACAAAATATTCAGGGTTTATAACCAGGAACAATCCATTATCTAATGAAAGAGGGGGGAAAACCTCACTAAACTCAGCCTGAGAAAAGAATCAGTCTCCATTCTTAAAACAAAGTCGAAACATTTCGGGTCTGCAACTGACTTATCCGATGGTGAGAAGTGATCAAGAAAGGTATTATGATTTGCCAACTAAAAATAAGATACAAGCATAAACCAAAGGGTTCAATGACTTAATCCAACCATAAACAACTACTAAACCATTTTTCATCATCAAATGATGCAATGCATAGTCAAGACCTCTAAAAACCAGTGCACCAAACTACCTAGGCCTGCCACTACTATATAGAACAACACTTTGGCTGGAATAGACCTGCATGGATCTTTAAGGAGTTACTCATGCCCCTTAATTTGATTTTTAAAAACCAGCCGTTTTTTGTTCTGTTGCTCAGCTCATGGAGACTTCAAGGCAGAATTGTGCCTCATGGGATTTGCTACCCTGTCACATTCGTAGCATTCGCATTCACCTATTTTTCTGTTGTTTTACTTCAATTATTTTAAGATAGCGAGGATATATAACCTGGACAGTGCATTTAATTCCACAGAAAAGTATACCTAGTGATTCAATCCTAGAAAACAAGTACTTTTATGAAATTTGATGAATTAGCAGTATTTATTCATAACACTCAAATCTAGACTCTGATGGCAATGAAAGTTAGAACATAGCATACCACTTGTTGAAAACAATCTTTCCCACTTGCTGCTTCAAGGTGAGAAACCTACAATAGAGAGAAAAGACTCAAAACCTATTACTTCAAATAAAAATAATAATAATAAAAATTATGAATACAACAAGGTCAATCATTAATCACCAAATTTAGTCACCCAAAAAAAAAATCACCAAATTCGCTGACCTTTTCTTTATTTCCTTCACTATTTCCCATGCTTCCAAGATTCCTACCCGCTGTAAGAGTCCTCACAGTCTTATTACTTGTATTCATTTTTGGATCAAGGATCACATTGTTAGATGTGATAATGGATTGATACTCTTCAACATTACAAACAACATGGGTAGCTGAGGCATCAGGTCTTGTATCATTTTCAACAGGGTTGCTCAAAATCGCACATTGCTTTAAAGCTTCACTTATTGCACCTAAAGCAAGATAATAGCTTTCCTGTGATAAAGAACCTTCTTCACCCAATATTATGGCCCGACGACATAAATCATTGAAACGCCGGACCTTGATTTGAACCTCTTCCAGCTTTTCACCAATAGGATGCCTGCTCATAGCAGCATTTGTCCATCTCTGTAATATATACTTTGATGGGATGCTGAAAACCCCCGACATTTGTAGAACAACAATAGCATGTCTGCAGAGATAGCCTTTGTATTCAAATGAGCGACATGAACAAGATATATCTGAGTTTGATGTGTTCCATTCTACCATATAGCTTTCATTGTTTTCAATGTCTTTCACAGTATAAGCTTCAGTCACACCAGTGTTTTCCTTCTTGAGATGGCAAGCAGCTGCACCCAAAACCTCAACCTGAAACCTTTTGTAAATTTCATGGGTGTAAACTAATAACATTTGTTTTTCAAAAGGGGAAGGAGACTTCAGTTCGGGAGTTTCATGCCATGCATCAAAATTTGCTTTTGCTTCCTCTTCATGTCTGTCTCCAAGAAGAACTCTGTACTGTTCTACAAATTCTCTCAGTGAAGTATCAACTTGAACATAATTGTCAAAAAAAGCATTTAAACTCTCTGCGCGAGAACTAGTAGAAAATCCAGCAAAAGAAATATCTCTCATGAAAGTAGGCACCCAATATGCACGATAATCATACAGGGACTGGACCCACGCAATATCTCTAAGGTTAAACCTGTCAACTAACTTCCACCATCGCTTTTCAAATTGCTCTTCTGTCCATGATTTATATATACATTTGTTGAACTTCTCCATAAAGCTATCATGCCAAGTGCCTAAACACTCAAGTTGCTTTGGTATCTTTTCCAAAATTTGCCACAAACAAAAACAGTGCCGTGTTCCTGGAAGAACAGCAGCAACAGCTGCTTTAATAGCATCATTTTGGTCCGTAAGAATGACTTGGGGAGCTCGTTCCTCCATTGCTATAAACCATA
>JASCZI010151128.1:0-35457 GCA_036250425.1 Stylosanthes scabra | reverse complement strand
AAGTTGGCTGAATATGATGGTTTACTCCAATGAAAAGTACCAATGGTATTTTATACTTGCTTGTAAAATATGTTGTGTCAAAGGAAACAACATCAGAAAAGTAAGCATAATCTTCTACGCCTTTAGCATCGACCCAGAACACATTTCTCAGTCGATGCTCTTCATTCAAATCAACTGCATAGAAGAACTTCGGATTCTCTTCCTGCATCTGCATAAAGAGTTCAAGAAGCAACTGTGCATGCCCTGGATCCAATATCAGACTCCGCCCGCGATCATGTTGATGTTTCATGAAGTTCTCTAAACAATCAACATTTTGATATGCACTAAACAATTTAGAAACCGCAGTCAAGTTCTTCCTCCGTCGCACCCGAACATCATTACTCAGCGGATCAGAACTCCTATGACTCCTAAAGAAATGAGCCTGGGCAGGCAAAAGATCATGATTGTGATCCTTCTCAAATCTATAGACATACCACTTACCATCCTGTCTTCTCTTGACATGCATACTTGCCTTACAACCGATTTTCGGCGAAGGGCGGGGATTAATGGCATCATCAGATTGCTGCTTATTACCATACCTAATACAAGAAAATTTAGCATCAATGAATTCCTTGGAAGCCCTAGACCTACGGCTGCTCAACTTGGCAGTACCAAAGCCAGCAGACTTAGCATAGTCTCTGTAAAAAGCATATGCAGCCTCATGAGATTCAAATTCCATATCATTGCGAGGCTCCATGAAAACTGAACTATCCGCCATTATTTGAGGTTAGGGTTCAGATCCACTTCACTTCAGAATCAATTGTTCACAATTCTATCAAAACGAAACTCACATTGCATTCATGATTCATGAAAAAGTGGCCTTCTGTATTCCAAATTAAAATACGAGCAATCAGGAAAAGAACATAAATAAAAGGAATAAAAAGTAACAGTTTGAGGAAGCAGAGGTGAGCTTACTGGTGAATGAAACTGTGTTGTTGTTGCCATGGCGGAAAGCTCAATCGCGATCAAAACCGAAATCAGCTACGAACTCTTTCCAATTCCAATTTATTCAGTATTCAGCAACAAAGAATTAAAGAAAGGCATGCTTTGAATTTCGATTAGGCTAAAGCTAAGTAACCATGGATGAGTTACTGAGTTTTTGGTCGGGAAGACGGGAACCCCCAAACGGTGAATGGAGATTTTTTTTTTTTGGGACAAGAATCATGAATGACTTAATTAAATAATGGGCTTAGAACTTTGAATTTAAGCCTTTTTTCCTGTTTGGGCCTTAAGGCCCCGTGTTCTACAAGAACGCCGAACGATACACATATAAAATAAACAAACACTCCAATACCAAAAACATTCTACGTCCAAAAATAAAAAACAATCGTCCAAAACAATAATAATACAAAAATACTCACTATATCAACCACTTTATACTGGGCTTCTTTGGCCCCAATTTTACAACCAAAAAAAAATAAAATCAACCACTTTATAAACCACCTCCCTCGCACAAATCGTAAGTGGTTAGTATCGGATTCGAACCTTGTGGGAGGCATGTATGGGGGCGAGACTATGTCAAACCCCCCGAGAGACTAATTTAGGCATATCAAACCTAAAATACCCTTCAAAAAAAAGTAAATAAATATATCAACCACCTTACATAATATATATCATGATATAAAATATATAATTAAAAATGTACAGTAAATAATTTGATAGTTAATTTTGAAGGTGATGGTAACATTTTTTTATAATTTATGTTGAGGGAAGCATCAATGCTGTACTTGACTAGCACCGGAGTTTTGTCCATGGAGAAATTATTAATATTAATTTAATTGAATATTAAAAATGTAAGGCAGCAAATGATATGGTATCCGTGTCATCTCTCCAACAAAGTGGGAACCTTTTTCTATATACATGTGTTAAGTGTTATCCCTGCTTTCAAAGATTCTGATTCCAAATACAACCACACTCCACACCACAATTTCGTCTCCTTCCAATTGCTCTATCACTCTATATATATCTTCCTTTTTTTTCACCTTTAATTTACTTTTTCCTTTTTGATTAACAGTTATATATCCAGCTTATTCAACCAAGGGTTACCTCCTCTTCAAAGCAACCAATGTCAAGCACACATTTATATATATGCATGTGTGTCATCTATGGCCATGAAGCAAATATATAATAAGGTTGACTTTATTTGATCATTATTTTGTTTAAATAAAAGCCGTAACAGAAAAGAATGCCGTGTTATGATGCAGTATTGCCACAAAATGTACAAGGAAAGGCATGTCTAAATATATAATCTTTGAAAATAACTAAAAAATTTCATATTATACCCGAAAAAGAGGCAAGTTATATTGAATTCAACTACTATAATGGAAATTGGAACCCCTCAAATTGAAGCAAACTCAATTATCAAAGCAATCGTGCCGTAATTCGCAACAAAACTACCTCTCATTCTCCCTATTCCCTAATACGCCTCTCATCACAAAAGCTTCCAAACAAACCTAGTAAAACTAGGAATACAAAACCAACTGTTACTTTTCACTTTTGTGTTTAAATTTAAACGATGAGTACTTAGAAATAACTTTTGAAAAAAAGAAAAGAAAAAACTCTAACTGATCCAACACTGATTTATAACATCTCTAGTGATAAGTCAAGATGGGGTTTGCGTCCATAAATGCAAACCTTGACAACGTTTGCTATGGGGTCAAGAAATTAATGTCACAAAGTTATTTTAGTTGAGCAAGAAGTATTAACTTTAAAAAAAAAAAAAGGGCAAAGTTAATTTAAGCTAAGTAATTCAACTGCCTAGAAATTAGGTATTCTCCTCGCCGACCGTATGACTTTGTTGCCCCATATTTTTATTTCAATAATAATAATAAGAGTAAATACTTAATTCGACTTCCAACGATTTTTTATTTGACCAATTATTAGGGATTGAATTGAGTATTTAATAATAATAATTTTCTTTTTGTTTTAGGTAAGACTCGAATCAAAGATCTTTTACAACGAGGAGAGGATAATGCCATATGAGCTACAGCTTACCGACATAATAATAATAATAATAATAATAATAATACAAGATTTCAAACTCACATGCATAGAATTAAGAATTATTCATATATAGTGAGTATTTAGACTTTAGAGAGGACAATAATAATAATAATGGACAATTATAATGTGTACAACAAAAATAAGTTAAATAATATATGTGTTTATATTCAAATATATGGCCATTGATTTTGGCAATATTTTAAATTTAAATAAATGATATATATACTTAGCTAACTACTTACCTCTCATTTGATAAAAAAAAATAAAAAGAAGCATATATAAAATTAAATAACAGGATGAGAAAATAAAAATAATTTATCTCTTGTCTTGTTTTAAGCAAAAAATTAATAATAACACATGATCTGAAGCAGACAATGGTACATTCGTTTAAGTAAACAATATTATCTCATGCATCATCAACAACAACTTTATTTCAAAAAGGGGTTTAAGTCTCACTCTCAATCAAAGAAAATCTGGTATAATCTAGTAATTAATGGTGTAAATCACAATCTCGTTAGATTATATTAATACTCTCCAAATTAAACTATATTATAATCTTTGCTTAGTTGGCTACAACTTTAATTTGTCACACATCATGTATATATTAAATTAATCATGCTATATGTATATCTCTTTCTTTTAACTAAGTCAAATCAAGCGAATTTTGCTCATTTTTACTCTACGGGCACGAACAGAATATTACTACTAGAACGAACAAAAAATTTAAAAGCAAACAAACAGGTTTTAAAACTTATTTATGTCAACTATAAAACATGTTCGTTGTACATATAAATTTCTGTTTGTTTTTAGTAAAAACACGTGGACGGTAACAATTTAGTTGGATTTCGTTGAAAAAAATAAGTGTACTTCTAAAATAAATAAAATAAATGATATTAAATCTCAATTTTTTTGGGAGACTCGTGCGCTCAGATCGGAATTCACATGCCTCCTTTTGATGAAGACTTAAGAGTCAATTTTTTAACACTCATCACAGTAAGTCTCAAAAATTGACTTTATCATTAAAAACAATTTGCGATGATACTTCCCAATCTTGTATAGTATATAGTTTGAAACTTTGCATTATTAATTAACGTGTTGGTTGATTAATTTATGTAACTCCAATCTCCAATTCAATTGAGTTGGAAGCAGTTGGTAACGAATTAAGGCCCAATCATAAGTAGGCAAAAAGATTTATTAATATTCTCACGGTCTTATTTATGCTGGTTACTTATTTTGTATACAGGACTAGAAAAATAGTTAACATATATATAAGGGGATAATTGGAAATGGTTTAATTATTAATAAATTAAGGTGTAAATAAGTAGGTGAATAGTAATCTTCATTCACCATTAATTAATATGCCAACTCATGGCACTTCAATTTCAATTTCAAAAGAAAGTGTGACTTGATGAGTTGCAATATGATGTTGTGCTGATGCTGTGATGCATATGTGCGGGGATTAAATTTCAATTTTAAATATTAAATATACATGCTGTATATATGCATGCATGCTAGAGACATAAGAGCAAGAGAACATTAATTCGAGACTCTGTTTCTCTAGTTTAGAGGTCATTTAATTGATATTTGATCCGACCAACAAAAACAAAAATGTTTATTATTATTAAATAAAAATAAAGAAAATTTTAGGAGTCAATATTAAAGAGACAATAGAGAATTAATATCATTTTTTTTTCCTCTTTTACCACCTATTATTTTTTTAATTACATTTATTAGCTTCATATTGGTCCATAACGTTGGTTCTTAGCATTACTAATAAAAATAATATATGTTTTGTTTCCACATGAGGTGCAGTTCGTTTATTTTATATTTTAAATAAGTAACACGAATAATAAAACACAAAGACCATTACTAATTTATGGAAAGAAAGTGTAAAGAAAATATATTAAAATAAAAATTGAAGTCAATTTTTTTTTGTGTGTCTAAAGTCTATATATATATATATATATATATATATATATATATATAAATTTATATATGAAGTCAATTTATATATAAAATGTATGTATACCTAGCCAAAACGATAATCAATGCATTTTATTTTAATGTCTACTCTTTATTATTCCTTCTTCCATTTCTTCCATTGGCATAATGAGATGCGTTGTGTATATATTTGTATAGGCTAATAAACTGTGTTAAAGAAAATGATATGAGCTAGAGCGATTGTTTATTTATAATTAATGGTTTGTCACATGCAAGCTAAGAAAAAGGTTATTATATGATATGATAATTGAATAAAATAATAAAGAAAAAGACAGCTGTGCCCCCTGTATGCCCCAATATAGCGGAATAGCCTTTGTTTTTATGTGATTTGTTTGTATAAAGAAAACAAATTGGGTTATTATGGGGTCTACATAAAACAGTAATTAATTTATGTGACTTGAGCATATACAATATACAATATACATTTTTATTGTTAATTCAATACAGCTTTTTTGCAATATATATTATTCATCTCATGTGAATTCTGTCTTTCAAATTACTAATAGAAAGTTACATCTAATTAATTAATCACTTCAACTTTTACATAAAAGGAAGCGACCTATAAAATAATATAGGTGATATTATTGAATAAGAAGATAAACACTTATGAAAATGATAGTTTTTTTTAAGGGGAAAAAACGTTACGTTTTAAGTCTTGTAGACTAGTTTAATTAGTTTATTTTTCAATTTTTTTTTTGTTTTGGTTGAACCACCAAAGATCTGATTCATCAAATAATGAAAGACCAATATACTTAAAACATTGACTATTCCTGAATTATCCAATTTTTTTTGCTTAAATATTCCAAATGAGTAATTATTGATATATAGTCTTTGAAAGAAACACCGAGAATATGGGATTTTGTGAAATAAAAAATAAAAACTAATAGACACTAATCATAGAAGCAGGTAGACTAAAAATTCCTCGCTGTTGTGTTCTTCATATTTGATTTTTTTATAACCTAAATATATAAATAAAATTTATGGTAGTTATTATTATGGTGATATAGTATAGTTATTATATGAATAATTGATAACACTTAAAAAGGTATAGCTAAAATTAATTTCATATTTTGTATTCTTTGAAAATATTTTTAATTTGAAAAAAATTAATTAAATTAAAAATATATTACTAAATGTAAAAAATTAATCTTAATTTTAAAAACATTTTTTTAGTACCAGTGTGAAAGAATAGAGTTTAATTTTTGTTTATTACAGTTGTGCAATTACATCAGTTTAATGATAAAATATTTTTTTTACTCTCGTGATATTACATATTAAATATATATGTAAAATTTTTTTACATCGACAATACATTAAAATTAAATTAAAAAAAATATATAAGGTTGGAAAAAATTGAGAAAAAAAAGGTTGAAAAATTAAATTTCTAAGAATATGTCTCCCTAATTTTGATGCAGCAGTGTGCAGGCATTGAAGTCATTTCATTTCACCTGGTTTTTCCTTCCCCAAATTAAACCATACCCTGAGGGAGGGCATTCTGGTAAAATTGCCCCATGAAACACACAAAATCTGAGTCAGATTTATGGGTGGCTGTGTGTTACTTCCCATTGGCTGCTACACACACCCAGATAAAATATATATTTATTTATTAATTAATATAAATATATTTGGTTCTTTCTTCTTTTTTTCTTCTTTTTTTTCCCTTCTTGAAGCTTCACTCTAAAGCTTTCTGCCTTCATCTTTCAATTACTGAAACGAAAGCATCTTCTCCAATCTCCACCTTTGCAAAGAAGAGATGTGAGTGTTTGTTCTGTTCATATGCACTCAACTCATCATTTATAATCATTATCATTATATTCACTTACAGTAATTTAGTTTAATTAATCATATCATATATTCTATTGTACTATAAGTGATCCACTTAGTATTTTCCTTTTTCTATTTCCGTTCTGTACACATTTATTTATTAACCAGATTCCTGTTATCTTTTCTCACTTTTTAGATCTAAGAAGAAGAAGAAGAAAGAGGTTTGAAGAAGAAGAAGAAGAAGTGAAGAAATGGAGTCAGATCTTGAGGCAGCGAGTTCGAACGGGTTAACTCGGTACCGATCGGCACCGAGTTCATACTTCACGGACATAATTGACCGGGAATTCTACGAGCACATATTCAACCGTCCTTCAAGCCCTGAAACAGAGCGAGTCTTCTCCAAGTTCATGAATACTCTCCGTGACGACGATTCTTCTTCGCTCCATCTCAAGGAAGAAGATGGTATCACTCCCTCTCAACCTCTTCTCTTTCAACACCACCACAACCAGCAGAACAACATCAACAACTTTAACTATCAAAGCACCGCGAAACCGCCCCTGCCGAATCAGAATCAGAATCTTGCTTCCTCCGCTGGTGTGGAAGGAGTGTTTTCTGATAATAATAACAATAATAATCGGTTGCCGCAGATGAAGAATCATTCTAATCTTGTTAGGCACAGTAGCTCACCTGCTGGACTATTCTCCCAAATTCACATTGAAAACGGTTTGTTATCTAATTAAGACTTTGGATTTTGATTAAAAAGTTCCGAAACTCAGGTGTTCTTGTGTTAAGATCATCGGCTAAAAACACAGAAACACCTGATTCTCGGTATACCTGAAACGCTTCAAAAAAGGAGGGTTAGTTGGTTATGCAAGTTTAGTTTTGCAGGGTATGTTGTTGATATGCGGGGGATGGGGACTAAGAGTGTGGAAGAAGTGAAGTTCTCTACTACTTCAAGGACAAGGAGGTTCAAGAATCCACAGAACTACTCTTCTTCCTCTTCCACTGGGAGAATGTCCTCAATTGCTGAGATTGGCAACAGGGACAACAGAGAAGACAATCCAGATGCTGAAGCTTTTGGTGAAACTACTCACGGTGACGATTTCATCTCGGAGTTTGCGCCCTGGGATGATGCCGTCCCCGTGAATGACATGGTTGGTGGTCCAAAAAGATTCAGAGATGATGATGATGTCAAGCCATTTTCTTCTGCTTTGAATAATGCAGCTGACACTCAGGTTTGTTTCTCTGTAGATATGAGACATGATAGAGCTTAATGAGGTAGTTTGATCCATATAGTCGATCCCACCTAGTGAGATAATACTTTGTTGTTGTTGTTGTTTTATGCACAGAGAGGACTATTGTTAATGATTTTGAATTTATTGGCATTGATAATCAGAAAGAAAGTAGAGGACAGCAAGGTGCTCCTTTGGCTCATCAAATGAGTTTGCCAAATACTTCAGCTGAAATGGCAGCCATTGAGAAGTTCTTGCAGTTTTCAGATTCTGTTCCCTGCAAAATCCGTGCCAAGAGAGGCTGTGCCACTCACCCAAGAAGCATTGCAGAGAGGGTACTATTATTTTCCCCCTTTTTTGGTTTTGGGATTCTTGATTCTAAAATAGACAAAAGACAACCAACCAATTAAATTCCCCTAGATCACTTTTTTCTTCTTTTAGAAAGCATCAAACAATCTATAATAATGTTTGGGTATGTTTGTGGAATTGCATTTAGGTTAGAAGAACCAAAATCAGTGAGCGTATGAGGAAACTACAAGATCTGGTGCCTAACATGGACAAGGTAATTAGATTCTGATTCAAGACACGGCGTGTTTGGTTTGTATTTTCCTTTTTAGTGTTTTTTTGTATTTTGCTAAGAATACTGTCAGAAAATAGAAAACACTGAAAATGAAAATACAAACTAAACTAATCGCATGTGTATGTGGAATTTTGGAAGGTGGTGGAGGCATGCATGAACCTTATTTATATCTTTTTTTCCTCTTGCAGCAAACAAACACAGCAGACATGCTGGATTTGGCTGTGGATTACATCAAAGACCTTCAAAAGCAAGTGGAGGTATGTATGATAATAACTTAATTAATTACAAGAGTTAATTTAGACACTAAAAAATAAAAATGGCATGAAATTGCTTTTTCTTTTTGGATCATATAATGTAAACGTATATCTATTTATGTACAATTGTACAGACGCTTTCAGACTGCCAAGCTAAGTGTACGTGTTCTTCCAAGCCACAGCAATAACAGGAAAGAGGGAGAGACATTATAATTTAGGAAAAATTTCAAGTATACCGGTATATTAGTATACCGATAACTTTTCACCGTTAATTTGAATTAAAAAAAATATAAAAATATATATAAATCAAGATCAACGGTTATAGGTTATCGCTATACCGATATACTGGTATACTTGAAAATTTTCCTATAATTTATATCTACTTTTAGTCTTTATGTACAGATTTGCAGTAATATGGTTATGAAGCTAAGATCTAGGGTAGGTTTTTTCTGTTTCTGCACTTTCAAATATGGCATTTATAATTATGTGAATGTGATCCCGTAATGCACACAGAAGAAAGAAAAAAAAAAGAGAGAGAAAGATATAAATTTATGTGGCTGTACTCTGTAGTGTAGGATGCCACACCAGTGTGCCATCTTCTTCAATGGTTGAAGAAAATCCGCTCATAAAAAGCAGACTTCTGAAGGCACATAACATTGAATCTGTACAAAATTTATTTTGTAAGTTATTGCTTTTTAAGGCTTCAAGGGCCCCATTTTAGAACCTCTTGGTCTCATCTTGCAATATACAGTTCTATTTAGAATTTTATATAAATCACTAACGGTATATTAGAACGTTTTACTAATATTAAGTAGTTGTATTTTTTTCTTTTTAACTATTAAGTAGTTGTATTTAAAAAGGAATTATAAATATCTATGTATTTTAAGGTATACAAGTATTTGTTTTACACGCACGTTGGTTTCACAATGACTTGGCATGGAAGACACAGGGCCACAGGAGGGACCATGCCGACATTTTTTTTTCCTTTTTTTTTTGTTTTTCAAGTATATCCCGTCAACACGTCGAAGATTAATTACGTCGAAGATTAATTATTCGTGGATTTGATATTCATTTAAGGGTGTGAGTTGTTGTATACAGTAGGCGAGATTCAAAATTTCAACATTTGTTTGAGCGAATTACTGAGCTAATCACTCACTGGGCGAATCAAAATTGTTTTTTTCTTTGGTGAGGTTTTACTGTTTGTGTTACCTCGGCATTATGGCATTTTTCCAAAATTTATTTCTTAGATTTGGGTGTGTTCGAAAAAGCCATCACGGTGTTCCTTTCATTTCCGCTTTTGGGATGCATTATCTCTCTATTGCCTGTGTGAATGGTACTACTCTTCCCTCCTATCACTATTGATTTTTGGATGCTTTATATCTAATTTTGGATTTCTCTCTCTTCTTTTTCTGTTATTGTTAGGGACTAGCATTCAAGCCTTATCATACAAATTCGACTAATGTAGTTCACTGTATTTATCCCAAGATAAAATACAATCCAATTATATACTAGTGGAAGCGTTTTAAGTATATGCGAAACATCGGTGTTCCTATATTTTTAACCGTTGATCTTCATTATATATACATTTTATAATTAAAATCAATTAAGATCAACGGCTAAAACCACGGGAACACCGGTGTTTTGAGTACACTTGAAACGTTTTCCTATACTAGTTTGTATATCTAAAACAATTCTTGTTATGTGTCCTTGATTTATAGTTGTAATCATCATCATCATTGTCATTAGGAAAAGCAACAGTTTGGTGATGAATTTGTTTGGTGTTGATAATAATGAGAATCAATACAAAAAGAATGAAGAAAAATAAGTGTAGGTAATGCTATAGCGAAGAGTAAAAATTACTTTTTTTAATAAAAAAATTCAAATATAAAATTTATCATATATATTTTTTTCAAATGTAGTACAATTTTTACTCTTTGGTCAAAAAAATTTCGTAAACAGTGATGGTGGAGGGTTTGATACGGGTTTAAGAGAGAAAGATTGGTATGGATATGGGTACAGCTGGAGGCAATGGACAAGACGAGTCAGCATATCAACATTGGGCCATGTGGTGGGTCCAATACCCCCCTAAATCACATTTAAGTGAGGCCCATGTCACACATGATGTCACCACGCAACTCTTTACTACTCACTTGCCCTAACCCTTAAGTAAATGTAAATCTTACCTACTTTGGTTAATAAATTTTTAGTAGTAAACAAACTAATTGGGTTGATTGAGTGATTGGCTTAAATTTACGGCGCATTAATCATCGATCTGCCAGATTAAAAAATATCGTAGGAAAAAAATATGTAAACATTCACATTTCTCAACTGATATCATCTCCATTCTCCGGTACTAACTTTCATTTCAAATTTGTAGGTAGTGAGCATGGTAGAGACACGCAGGTTGTATTTGCACTGCATATAACAATAAGTGTAGGGGACCTTCTTTAATTTCCTTTACTGCATCAGTGTCACAGTCGTTGGCTGCTTCTACTAATAAGTAATAATGTTCTCCAAATCACTGTCTTTTTCAGTGGTTCCAATTCCGATCCATGGACATGCTAATATATCGCAACTTTAAATTTTTCTTCTTTTCAAATGAATCCAACATATATAACAACGAAATGCTTCCTTATTATAAGCGGCATATACATGAAAACAACCCCTCGTTCAAATTATTTCTTTCAAGTTTTCAAAATCAATAGAACCGTAAAAAAGGAAGGCTGACATAATAAAGGACGTCCCATTATTGTCATCAAGTACAAATAAAACGCCAAGCATTTAAAATGAATTATATATAATCAAAAATTCAAAACCTGTAGTAGTATAGGCTAACATTTGATCCTCTAGTCGGTAGTTTAGTTAATGTCTGACGATTTAATTATTGATACATAATTCAACTTGTTAATTCAGGAGCTCAAGAATGTGAATTTTTTTTTTCATAGTATTCCTCAAATTGATAGGACAAGAATTAGTCCACTGCATATCTTAGTTCCATTTAATTTAAGGGTTTGTCGTCAATAGGTTGTTGTATTTTTAAGGTGAAATTTGAATCTCTGACACTTATTTAAGCAGACTGGTGAATTACTCAGTAGTCAGAATTCAAATATGATAAAAATTATAAATAAATTTAATCATAATTGATTGCCTACTTTATTATTTCTTAATATTCCTTATTTAGAGGATTTTTTTCCTCTTCGTGTATATATATAAACATTTGTAATCTGTTACACGTATTTAGTGTTGATTTGCTGCTTTTTATATATGAACTTAGTTACTGGTTACTACATAGAAATTATCTGAACATGGAAGCAAATGATTTCCTTTGACTTGTTAATTACCTGGATGAATACAACCTTGACTAATGACTAGCCTTGCGAGCTTTAAATAGCACATAATCTTCTAAATCAACTTATTCAAACAAGTATTCAATGCCAAATAATATCTTCTATTCTTTATTTCTCAAATAATGGAGTCACTCTTTAAATTAAATATTTACAGTGGTATACTGTGCTTTAATTTTATGTTTTCAAAATGATAAAATAAGTAACTCCCATTAATTACTAGTTGAATTTTCTATTAGAAGGAAAAAAAAATGAAAACTACAAATCAAATAAAACACTGTTTTAGTCGGAAAAAAAACACTGTATTGAAATTCAAACGTTGTAGAACTTCCAATGGTATAAAATAAATAAATTTGTAAATAAGCATTTTCTAGAAAGAAAAAAAAGAAAATATAACGAGTTAAATAAATTTGGAATTATGATTAAAATTAAGATGACACCCTTTTACGACAGTGATTCGCGTTGTATTTACAAAAGGAGTAACACATAAAGTAGAGAAAATCGTATAAAAATGTGAAATTATAAAAAGATTTAAATCGTAAAATCGTATAAATTGTGTAAAATTAGTTAATTAATTAAAAATTATAATATCAAAAAATTGTAAGAGTTTAATCAAAATTTTAGCTAGTTTAACTAACGCGAGTCATAATATTAAAAGTGGGGCAAATTTAATGCCATTTGAATTTGGGGCAAATTTCGCTAACAATACCATATTTAACTCAAAATATAACAATGGGAGGAGATTAGAAGAACGAAAGATGGAGAGAGTGCGAATTGTGTGACTCGTGGAAGTGGAAGGATGTGATTTGTAATGTAGTGCGGAATTTTGGAAGCTTTTGGGAAATCGTGCAGCGGCTGTTATTTTTCCCTCTCAAACCCAAAAATTTGAATACTCAAATCTCAAACGTTCAATTTCAATGGATGATACTCCTCACCATGCGCCTCCTCCTCCGTCACTTGTATCCGTAGCTCCCTTCTCCACCGCGGGGCGCCGCCTCTCTGCCACATTTGCAAGGCGGACCACGATCCCAGTCCCTTCCGATAGGTCTCCGGTGGCGTGGATATCCCTGCAGGGACGGCTGGTTAACGCGGAGAGTGCCAGCTCAGCAAGAACGGTTGGGCTAACCGGTGAGGAAGCGCTTGCGTGGGAGCTTTTCACGCCCGTTCAGAGGTTTCTGTTAGTTGCGGTTATTGCCGTTGCGGTTTCCGAGTCCAAGAAGAACGAGCAGATATGGAACCTCAAGAAGTCCGTTGAGCTTAGGGTATAGTTGATTCCTTTCCCTTTCACTTTCACTCTTTTCAATTTGCTCAATCATGATCTGAATAAGATATCACTGTAATTTTGTGTTTCCCTTTCATGATTAGGTCTACTTTTTTAACATTCGATTTGCATAAAGTTGAATATTCACGAGTAACTATCAGATCATTTGATATGTTTGTCTAAATTATTATTTAACGATTTTAAAGTATCAACTTAACATGAAATTATCTATGCGTGAGTTTACACTTGCATAAACTATTCTCTTGATTCAAAATTTCACTTTATATGGTGGTAGGGACGCTTGGTTTGCCTTTGATTCAATTTCATTTTCTTGTTTTGAAATCATGATTTTGTTTTGTTTGTTACTTGTTACTTACCAGGACCAGGTGCTATCAAGCATGCAGCAGAAGCTTGACGATCTTTGTGAGGAGTTAAACAGCACTAAAGAGCTCTCAACTGCTGCCTTCAACAAGTTATCGAACAAGGATAATGGAGAATTGCAATCGAGCGAATCGTTTGGTGCGGAGAAAATTAAGTTTGTTGATTGTGGTTGTTGGCATTGTGAACAACACTATGACCTTTCCAATGAATTGGTGAGTATCAAGTTGTTTTGTTTACTCAATATTTTAGAGAACACTGTTTTGATCATTCACTAATTCACTCTATTTGTTAGCAGGGTGCATCTGTTACAAGAGCCTCCATTGGAAGTGAGGTTGTCCAATGCAAGACTTCCTTCTCTAATGAAGAACAAGAGGAGAGAAGAATGTCTGATTTGTCGGATTGGGCTTCAAGTGTTACCTCTTCTGCAGAAATTCAGGTAATAATATTGTCTTCACAGTAATCATATATACTTACAATGACTGCAAGCAATATTTGTTTAGTTTAGTGTGTGCAAATGAAGTTTCTTGTCTAGAAATGTGTGCAATGACTGATTAATTTTTTCTTGTGCTGTTTGTATGAAGTTAAACAACTTGGTTGTAGAACAAGATATTTATAATCTTAAGAGGGATTGTGAAGAGAAAGATGCCACAATTAGGGACCTAACCACCCTGATTAAGTCCTCTGAGACTGCTAATCAAAAGGTAATAATGCTGAATACTCATTCACATTGCATTCATATAATCATATTTAATATTTTCCTTTTCTCTGGTTTACTAATCACTTCTAATACTGTTTAAAACAGAGGGCTGCTGAACTAGAAGACATCATACGTAGGAAGAATTCAACGATCTCAAAACTAAAGAAGGATTTGGTGGTTCTAGAACAAAAGGTAAGAAGTTCTTACTACCATTTTGAGATGATAATGAACAAGTACATCACATTAGTTTCTCTAAGTGGCAATACATATATAACTGGTTCATCCCAATTGAGTGTAGGTTATGCAGCTTACCAGAGAACGCCGAGCCTCCTTCTCGGCCGGCGACTCAAGCAATAGCACCCTGCTGCCTCAAATGAGAGACAATCTCATCTATGATATGGATAGCACTACAAGTCCCTCATCATCTGATTCAGATAGTACTCCAATCAACAATGCCAGAGATATTCCACAGGATTTGCCTTCAGCAAGGAATCAGAAATCTGCCCCAGCAAAAGTATCCAGATCTCGATCAGTGAGTCCTCTTAAAGAAGTTTCAGCTAACAGGAAATTCAATGCAGCTTCCTCTTCTTGGAGCCAAAAGCAACTGTCAGCTCGTGGGGACTTGAAAAAGAGTAGAAGACGGTCTCTTGGTGGGGCTAAGAGATGGGTATAATATATTCGGTGAGTAATCATGTTCTTTTTTTCACTGTGGTGTTGATTCTCAAAGTTAAATTTTAAGGTGATGATTGAAGTGCAGGTGCCATTCGTTTATTTCTTGTAGGTTGAATAATGTTCTGCAATTATCCAACCCGGTGGAATGGTGTCTAACAGAATGTCGTGAAGATATATATAGTAGGATTATAATGGTAATATTTACTTGCTATTCAAATGTATTTATATATTAGTGCTGTCATAGACGGTTTCCTCATTCAAAATATTATATATATTAGATTTCAAGAAATTTTATATCATTCTAGTCTTAAACAAATTTTTTATTGCTCTAGACATATTCAATTTGTTTACTATATATAATTACAAGTTTTCCATCTATTAAAGATAAATCTCTATAATGTATAAGTGTGAGATAGAATGAAATGATGTAGTAGAGGTCAAAGTTTATATGGTTATGGGGGGTTGGGATGAGCTGCCTCATTGGGCTATATGCCGTTATTCAGCGGGTAGAAATGGAATTGGTGGAGTCATAATAGCAGTCAATGAGATTTTGCTTTCTCATTCTCCTGTTTTTAAGTCTTAAGTCCTGTTTTTTTATGGTCAACAAATTAATTCGTCATCCTCCTCTCTATCCTTCCTATTATCAGTAAAACGACTTACATAGCGTTCATGTTTGGAGCAGTTTTGATGGTAAATATTTATTTCTCGTGTGTTTTTCTACCACACTTGAAAGTATGACATAAGATGATTAGTTTCACACACTAGTGATTTTGGTGCACTTTACAAGTCATAACGTGATGTAAATGTATAAATTGAGATGACGCACAAACGTGGAATATAGAGATGAGGGCTGCGCATGCTTCATTAATTGTGATAAGCAAACAGCAAAGTATTGTTGTATCCGTTTTGGTCTAAAATATTAAAATATTTGAATTGAGTCAGAGAATGTCAAGTCATGAAAGGTTTGCAGTATGTACATGGTTTTTGCCCTTGGCAGCCACTGTGGCTGAAGCTGAGACTGAGAATGTGGCAAGAGAATAACACATTATCATGGCAAGAAGAGAAAACTAAAATGAACATAACCAATGCAAAAAGCAAACATTCCCCCAAGAAAAATAAACTAAGTTCAACGACCACAAGCACCTATACAATTATTATTTTTTTCCATTTCAAAATAAAATGTATGTAACTAAAATCCGGGGAATGAATTTTCAAAAGCAAATGTTTATAGGGCCCACTTTTCAGAATTGCCTTTTAAGGTCTTCGTCAAGTTCTTGCGGTTGGTTCTAGAATGGCATCTCCAACTTTGAATTCAATTAAATTTCAAATTTTCATTGCCTTTAATTTCTTATTTTCTTCATTATTATTATCCAAGGTTTTCCTTTGCAAAGCCTTACTAAAAGGCAAATATGATCATCAATTCGCTCAAGATAAATATCTTGCCATACCCCACCCACAAGATGACAATATAACATCTCAGAATTCTATTTATTTAGCATTTCGCAAGAAACTATTTTATAATTAAATTGAAGTGTGAATTGAAGCACAACTACTTTAACAACTTGCATTGATATTCATTTTATTTATTATACATGCACGAAAATACCAGGAATCTCTTCTCTGGTATTAATAGTATATATATATATATAACAATCTATAGAATTTTGGGTAAAATGCAAATATACTCCTAATTTTTTTAAAATTGTACAAAAATACACTCCACTTTATCGAAATACACACATGCCCCTAACTTTCGAGAAAAGTGGACAATACTACCCTTCTGATGGTCTTACCCATGTGTGACCATTTTGAAGACGTTTGATGTAGTTGTCAATGGTGTTTAGCTGGCTATAATGGAGCCACACTATGCAGATCAGATCCGTAATTGACATTAAACAGCAAAACGAAAGTCGATTCCTTTAGAGGAATGAAACCCTAATTTCGAAGGGTTTATGTATAAGAGGAGTAACGCCTTTGTTTTGATGTCTAATGTTTGTTACTGGCCTGGTCTTTACAACGTGGTTCTGTTACGATCAGCTAGGCGTCATTGACTAGCCACATCACACACCTTCATAACGATCACACATGGGTTAGACCATTGGAGGAGTAATATTGTCCACTTTTTTCGAAAGTTGGGAATGTTGACAAAGTGAAAAGTATTTTTATCCAATTATAAAAAAATTGAGGATATATTTGTCTTTTATCATAGAATTTTTGAAAGGAGCCTGTCCAAGTCTATATCATATCATTTTTCATCATGCTTTCTTAGACTTGGATCTAATTTTTCCACAAATTAGAAGGTTAATTGCTTGTGGATAGTGGATACGTGTTAGACTAATTATCTTCTTTCATGTTTTCCCAAACATTTTATTATAAAAATGAAAAAATCAAGAAACTAGTTTGAGTTTACTCCAAAATTACCCTTGAGTTTACTCTAAAATTTTCCTTTTGAAATTTTTAAACGCCGACAAAAATATCTTCAATTTTATTAACGATAGAAATGCCCATCAATTATATAAAAACTTGAAAAAAGTATTTAAATTTAAATATTTTGGAACATCTTTAATATGTGATAAAAATATATTTTTATCCAAATTCTAAATAATGGGTGAATAATTTTTTCGTTAACAAAATTAATAGTTATTTTTATTTACTTTCGAAAAATTCAGGGAGATTTTGTTAATTATTTTAACAAGTCCATTTAACTCAATAGATCCTTTGACTTTTTAGCATTAAATGTTCCTCCTTACATAAGCTGCCACTCCTCATCTCCCTCCATTCCCATCCTCCTCTTCCTCTTCCTCTTCACCAAAACTTGGTTATTACTTATTAGTAAAGCCATTAACCAACGAAACTCTTGCTAATCAAACTTAATTAACACAAACACAATTTAATTAACGCGGTTTGATTTCTGTTAGAGTAGTTAGTTAGAAGTATCATGACCATGGACAAGTCATCATCATCATCAGTATCAGCACAGAGCGGCTCCGATTCACCGACACGGGACCCGAAAGTGCTGTCCATAGAGTGCATCAAGGGAAGCTCCAAAGCCGACGAGTGGACCGGCGACATGCTTCAAACCGGCGATATAGTCGAGGAGATCCGAATCGGAGGATCCGTTAGCTCCTTGGTCCGGTTCAAGTCACCGTTCAAGAACGGAAAGAGTGGCGTCAATAAGATCCTTCAGGACTCTTACAAGAAGAAGGACACCTCCATAGTGGTTCGGGTCAGGAGAGGACCCGATGAATTCGCGGAGCTCCAGGCTTGCATCGTTCCCAGTGACTCTGTTTCTAAGAAGAATTTCGTACTTCGCTCCATCGCCGATCCGAATTACGTCGTCGGGTTCGTGGATCGAACTGAAGCTGAATGCTTCGAGCTTCAAGGTTCCTTTTCTTCTTTTCTTTTTTCTTGCTTTTGACTTTTACGTTATCTTACGTAATTTTGTTTTAAGTTTTAATTTTGGTTGAGTTTATTATGAAAGGTGCTGTGCCAAATTTTGTTGAACACATTCACGCACTGCACGTGCATTCACTTTTGTTAAGTCAAATTTTATTTGCTTAATTGCGTGTAGGGCGATTGTATTTTTACGTCAAAATCAATCATTTAGTTTTATCGTTTTTAAAATGAATTTAATTTTAAGACATTTTCCGTGTAAAATTGTTTTATACGAGCATTCAATCACATAAAGTCACGTTAAAAATAACTTTTTTTTACATTAACTCTGTGATTAGTTATCCAAAACAATGAATGTAATTGCACGATTGTATAAAACATTTTACACCGTTCCGTCAGCGCATAAAAATCAAATTCTTTCTATGGCTAATTTTGATATACAAATAACAAAATTCATGCTTTTAGGTGACTAAAATGCTTCCTGATAGTTCTTGTTTTGAATTTGAACGTTTGCAGCTTCAAGAACGACTAGGATGGTGCATGCACTGACGAGAACAAGGCTACAGGATGGGTTTGTTTCGTTTCCATGGGAAAGGAGGATGCAGGAAATGCTATCAGTCCCAAATTCTAGCAACTTTCTTTCCATGTTACTCCTTCCAAAAACTTCAGATAGAGTATCTTCTCGTTACAATGATCTCGATGACACCCTCGCCAGAGCAAATGCATGGCTCAATGCAGCTCAAGCTTCTGGAGTCCCAATTGTCTTCATGAACATCCAAACTGAATCTCTTCTCACTAAGGTAGCACTTATCAGTTATCATTCCTATTTCCCTCCCAAATTCTGTTTTATTTACAATAGTGTTACTTAGAATTCTTTCTTGTGTGACAGATTTCTGGAGAGACAGCTTCTTCCACTGTGAATGCAGGATCATTATCTGACTTGTCTAACCTTGCAAATGCAAGCCTCTATGGCTTTGAGGATTACCATGGAATAGACATCGGCGTTGTCCGCGCCGTTCGCCTTTGGTATGCTCCAATTGGAGGAGAGTTCTCTATTGAGATTAAACTAAAAGAGGATGATACAAAGCTTGGCTTTGCCATTAGTCGTACAGAAGAGGTTTGTGTCTTAGTATATTCTATATTAACAATTCTATTTGAACATTAAAATCAGTCACATATATTTATATATAAATGCATATATAATTTTGGTGTGGAAATGGCATAATCAATTCTATATTAGTACTTTTAAATAATCTTCAAATGCTTAATGGTTAAGGCTTTGGTTTATAGTTTTTCCTTATAATGTTACAGGGATTTATATTTGTTTCATCGGTAACTAATCAAGAAAATGTACCTGCAACAAGGTCAGGGCTAAGTAATCTCTATAAACTAGCAACAGATACTTGTAGGTTGTTGGTTATCTCAAGAGTTTCAAATCAAAAAGTGCTTCCATGGATGGTCTCTTCAACCGGAGCCATTCGATGTTATGACACAATTTCGCTAAGCCAAAAGTTGTCCTTGCATCGTCACACTAGAGTTCCAATCCTCCTTCATGCCTTCCTTTGGGACCGAGCGTTGGTTTCTTCGAGTGGAGGGAGCAATCGATTCAGGGTTTTATCTCCTCCAACACACCAATATCCTTTGCCATTGCCTCCCAATGAATCTGATTCAAGTGATATCTCCCCTGTTGGTTCGCCCCGCCTCTCCAGAGACACAGCCGGGGAACTTTCTTTTAGATTTCATGACTTCTCCTTATCCAGTAATTGGGTGTGACCGTTTGAATATGATTTTTTGTTTGTTTGTGCATCCCTTTTAATCTTGTACGAAGAGTTTCTAACAAGGTCTTTAGTTGTTGTTTTGTTATTGCACAATGTACATACACATAAGATACAATTATAACTTCAGAGCCTTAGGGATGTACTGGTTTCTTTTGTTTCATTTGCTTGTTCAACACAATACAGATCACTGCATATGGCTGCTTGAGAAAATAAACAAGAGTATGTTTGACTAATTCACAAAATTTCAAGTAACTCACAGTAGCTCATTGGCTTTATATAAGCTTTGATATGTGATTATGGACTATTTTACTTAAGTACCCTTGTTTTGAAAACTTATTTTTTAAATATCTCTGTTTTTAAATAATTAACGTAGCTGCCCTCGTTTGGCCACGGTGGCACTAGATTTTTTTTTTATTTCTTGACTCGGAGTCGTGTTTGCATTTAGCAAAATCTACGTGGAGGCGTGGAAGCGGCTAGCGCCTCCTTATAAGATGACGCCATTAGCAAACGCAAGGTGGAAACGACTTTGCGAAAGACGCCTCTTTGGCGAAAAACGCTCAACCCTTTGCCAAACAAGGACAGTTGTATCAATTGTTTAAAAACATAGGTATTTGATGAATAAGTTTTCAAAACAAGGATACTAATCTTGCTTATGTCTATAGAATAATGACATATCAGAATTTGATTATGTGAAATTCATTCTCTATTAAGATGCTAGTTATAGTATTATTGGGCGGATAGTCCAATTAAAATAGAAAATTATATTATAAATAGTAATAATTTATAATAATTTAGCTAAGTCTTGAATGAATGAATGTCTAGTTTCTTTTCTTGATCATTATCTAAGAAATTTTTTCTCTCAATTCTCTAAGATTTGATAATTTTTTCTTGTAACTGATATTTAATCCTATCATAAGTTGAAACCTACGCCACAAATCTAGCAATGCCATTGCTCTTGAATCACTGGACTTGCTAAATTTATTTGTTCGCTTAAGTTCTTCATTCTCGTTTTTTTTTTTTTGTTAAATTTAAATTTACTGATATTTAATCCTATCATAAGTTGAAACATACCCCCACAAATCTAGCAATGCCATTGCTCTTGAATCACTAGACTTGCTAAATTTATTTGTTCGCTTAAGTTCTTCATTCTCGTTTTTTTTTTTTTTTGTTAAATTTAAATTTGTTAAACATTACTCTTTAGCCTTGAATCAATGTTTTATTTTTTTTTTAATTTTTAAAATAATAACTCGTCCGCCTAAAACATCGATTTAGACATTTAGTTCATTCACTCCCGCCAAAAGGAAAACGAAAAGAGATAGGACTCTGATTCGGTTATTTTTTCGGCTCCCGCCCAATTCAAAAGAAAGAAAAAAGGGTTAAAAAAGCACATGGATTGTAATCCGAGGCTTCTTATTTATAATGAACCAAGACCGTTGATTAAGATTAAATCTACGATCCAAAATGCTCCATTTTCCATCTTCGGTTCAAGACTTCAAGCTCCCACTAATCCGCTGCTATATATTCATTTGAAGTCCAAAGCAATTCTTCATAGCAATTCAAAACTATCCATTGTTTCTAGTTGCTACTCCTTCTTGTGAATCATTCTTTGAAATTTGAATTCTCTTTTGGAGGGAAAATGGCTCGTACGAAGCAGACAGCGCGCAAGTCAACCGGAGGAAAAGCTCCGAGGAAGCAGCTTGCCACGAAAGCCGCCAGGAAATCAGCTCCGGCCACCGGCGGAGTGAAGAAACCGCACCGTTTCAGGCCAGGGACGGTGGCTCTGAGGGAGATCAGGAAGTATCAGAAGAGCACGGAGCTTCTAATTAGGAAGCTTCCGTTCCAGAGACTTGTTCGGGAGATCGCTCAAGATTTCAAGACCGACCTCCGTTTCCAGAGCAGCGCCGTCTCCGCTCTCCAAGAAGCTGCCGAGGCATATCTCGTTGGTCTCTTTGAAGATACTAACCTCTGCGCCATTCATGCCAAGAGAGTCACTATTATGCCCAAAGATATTCAACTCGCTCGCAGAATTAGGGGCGAGAGGGCTTAATCTTCTTGCTCATAGTTAATTAATTTATGATTAGTGAGTAACCTGGCCTTTGCATTAGGAGTTGCAAGAAAGTTTAATTGTATTTTATGATTGTGATTATCATTATGATTATGAGTGCGGAGAAACTAAGCTAGTTGATATGTCTTTATCTTTGTCACCAGGAACTTTGTTCATTATCTTGAATTTCAATATGTTACACCCTTTAAGTATAAACCACAATAATAATTCATTATTAATCAGATTAGTTTCTCATGACTCAGTTTTTATGAGTTTAATAGCAACGTTTAACTATTGTTTCCATCTTAAGTAAAAGGTTATCATATTCTAACAAGAATTAACTAAATCTAGCATATATACTCTTCCATATAAGTACACTTAGATATGATTTCTAATTTTGTGTTTCTAGTGACCTATGATAATTTTAGGGTTTATGCTTTTTGCAGGTACACTTTTACCATTGAAATGATGAAATCAGAACATCAGAAACTTTGGAATAGGAGGATCATGACATTTTTTGTTCAGGTAACGCCTTGACTTAGAAAGTCAAGAACACTTCTTTTTAATTTGTATACATGATTTACTACTGCTAATTGAATTTAGATATGTGGACAAGTTGGTAACAAAGTTGATATGATATCACAACTTGGGAGTAAAATGAACAAAATTTGTTATTAATGGTTAAAAAATCCATAATTGTGAATCTCTATTTCGGTGCTCTTATTATAATTTGAGGTATGAAATCCAAAATAAATAGGCAGCTAATTATAAAGAATCAATTGAGATCATTGATTTGATGTTTGGGATTGGGTAGAGGTAAAAGTGCAACAGCCCCTCTATCTGGACTTGAAAATTTCTGGAACACAGCATTGAACTTAGAATCTGCAACACTTGACCGAAAGCTGATTAGCATCTTGGAAAATTCCCTGTTATCCTTACCAAAAACAGACAAGATTTTAATGCTCAGTAATTCCTCTATTTAGAATTCAGTTGAAGAAGTTTAGTTGAATTAACAAAGCAAAGATTTACATTATCTGTTCTGCAACATAGCCAGTCCTGAGCTTTAGAATTTCAGTCCAGAATGGATTCCGATTGAGTGCATAACGCGCAGCAAGCATAGTTGCTGCGGCTATCAATGAGGGGCAGTATAGAGCATTTTGATAGTGTATAAGACCAAGTTCAGCCAGGAAGAAAATCATGTTTTCCAGCTGCATTTTGTTTTAAAATATATCATAAGTAAAGAAACCGTAGAACGAAATCTGCACTGCAATCAACATATATTACCTCAAGATCTAACTGCTCTGAAGCTCTGATGAATCGATGTAAGAAGACATAGGGTGTGGGAACTGCTAGATACCATTCTATCTTGTCAAGGATTGCAATTTCCATGATTTCTATCTGTTTTTTGGTGTAAGCATCGTTTGATAGTTTAGCAAAGGCCTTAACCTACAGCCGAAACAAAACAAATCGAAACTTAAAAATAGGGAAAATATTTTCTTAGGTGAGGAAAGTTATGAAGTAATAAGGTAAAGGATTAATCATCATTACCCCACTACCTTAATTTTAGAGAGATTGATCCTTAAAAAAAAGGCAGCAAGGTTCAAAAGGTGTTGCAGTGTGGAAGTAATGTGACCTGAGGATAAAGTATCTCTACATATTTGCAAGCTATGATCAAGGCACAAATGCCCACCAACTGCAATTCTGCTTTTGGTACAACTGACATTGAGAGGTAGCGATCGATTATGTTTATGGCGAGAAAGAGTGTCTCAGGCATTAGGTTAAATCTCCAGTGCACTTCAACGAGCCAGTCCACAGTAATTAACCTCATATTCTCAGTGATTTCGTTCTGCGAGTTCATGTAATCTGGAACCCGACTCTTATCCTGCATCATGAATTCTATTAAGAAAAGGATAGAGATAGCAGTGTAAGGTGTAAGAGATGAGAATGCTACAAACTTCTGTTAGCTTATAGAATTCATATATATCATCAAGGTACTCTGCCACTTGCAAATCAACATCACCATTGTCTGCATTGATGTCAACATGCTCATCTTCAGGCTCAGATGAGATATCCTGAGCAGCCTATGCAAAAATTATTGAAATATACAAAAAAGTAGTAAGAATAAAGGATCACATATAGCTGGGATTTTATACAAATGGGTAAATGGTCAAATTAATCTTTTGTGAGCTATGCGAGATTTTCTTAGGTTTGAAGTGTTATATTTAAAATATAAAAAAATATGGATATATATTAAAAATAACCACAATTACATATTTGGAATTTTTTTCTTATAATTTTTAAAAAACTACTAGATATTTAGACAACCACATATTTAGAATATTTTACTTTTACAATAACATCTTTGTGTGCTATGTATGAGTGAAGGATTATATTAGGTTATTTAGGTGTACATCAAAATCAGCCATAATTTATAATATACATTAAAATATAAAATACATATTAAAAATTAGTTAAACTACACATGTATTTTGTATTTCAATGTGTATTATACATGATGGTTAATTTTAGTGTGCAAATAGAATTCTTTAGGAAGGAAATATGTACATGAGCAATGACTATAGTATTTACTCTTGCTCAAACTTATCATAATGTAGAATGTAAACAACATTGAAGCACCTTGCTCTGTGCAGTGATTTCTTCATTTAGAGTAATATCCTTCCTACAAGATCTTTTCTTAAACCTTTCTTCATTTTGGAGCTCAACACTTTCCTCTAAACCATGTTTCTTGTTGCGAACACTTGTTGTAATGTCTGATTCAGGTTGAACAAAGTTCTGAAAAACACAATTCGGTTGAAAATTGCCTTAATTACAAGGTATCAAGAAATGAAATAAGAATGTGTCTTCAGAATGCTACTGTACCTCGTTACCCTGTGTAGCTCCTTGTTCATTAGCTTGGGCTTTTGAAGACACTACATTCTTCAGACCCACATGGACAGTTCATTGAAAATCAAATGCATAAATAGAAGTTCAATTCAAGTTCATTAACAAAGTTAGCAAATGACAATTTGTTCTTACTGCACTAGATTGTGAATTTGCCAACAGTTTTGCATGAAAGTTCCTACAAGAAGAAAGCAAGCTTGGTTGAGGAAAGCAAAGTGTATATTTGGTAGAACAATCAAACTGAATTATGAGAAAAAAGAAACACAGAAACACAGAACCTTGTGATAGGCCGTGAAATGTGATTGCCATCAAGGTTACCAATATCTCCAAGAACTTGACGATTTCTTTGTCCTATCTCCTCCTTGGCTTTTGCTTTTCCTTGAAGAAATATAAACGAAGCAGAAAGATGGACAATGTAAGATATGTTTTATCTTATGTTTAGTTTATCAAACAACAACAACAAAGCTTTGTCCCACTAGGTGGATAGGTTACATGAATCAAGCGACGTCATTGAGCTCTATTACATCTACGAAGAGATCTACGAAGAGATTGTTCATATTTAGATCTAGTCCACTAGGTGAGATAGGTTACATGAATCAAGCATCGTCATGAACTCTATTATATTTACGAAGAGATCTACAAAGAGATCGTTCACATTTAGATCTAGTTTAATCACCTCTTGAATAGTCTTCTTACGCCATTTGCTCTATCATATAGGTCTTCTTATGTTTAGTTTATCATCGGACAAAATACAAAATACTATTTTTTTTATTTCTATCATATTTCAAGTGTTCTCAAACCTAAATGCAATCCAAAAATGCTAACACAAATATATATAAAATGAAAGCTATATATATATGATCGATTTTCTTATTTTAATTTTTGTTTAGTTTAGACTCGCAGAGTTGCACAAATACCAAATCTGCATCCATTCAAGCACTATATATATATATGAAAAAGCATTGAAGATGAGAAGTGAGAACAAATAACATTTGATTTGAATTATTGAAAGCGATGAAAACAAAACCTATGTATGTATACACTGGGACAAAGCAATGAAAAATGAGAAGAAGCTATCTGAAAAGCATTTGATTTGAATTATTTAAAGAGATCAAAACAAAACCTCTTGTTCTGTTGTTCTCCATCGTCCAGCTGTATTTTTCTGATCCTACAAAATGCACCGGTGTTCTTCTCCATATTTATATTATCCTACACTAATAAACATCATCAGTTTTCACTTTTGAATTAATTCTATTTTTTTTCCACATAAAATAAGGTTGTTAGTTTCATTCAGTAAAAAGAAAAATAAAATAAAATAAATCAACCGATCCGGTTCGGGGCAAGGCCCATTTAGGTTCCAATTCAACCAATGCACAAATTAACACAATCATGATCATAATTTGCTTTTAAAATGGATAACATTTTAAGTAGAGAATCCATTTCTCATCTAACCGTTTTGGCTGAATCACAATCATTCGTTTCAATTATAATTTGAATCACATGTCATATAAACAAAATCAAATTATTTAAAGTTAGATAGTAATGATCATAACGTATCTATTTATTCTTGTTTAATGAGTATACGAAACTCCCAAATCCCAATCGCAAATGATAAGAGCTCATCTGAATTTTAATATAATCTAATTTATATGATCATCGGCATCAGCTTCGTGTTATTCTTTAGAGGCTTAGAGCTACCGCTGAATTTTACTGTATGTAAAAACAAGCAATCCAATGTTAAAGCATATTCAAGCTCGAGAAATCAAATCAAATAACATTCCATCAAAATCTTAATTTAAAAAAAAAAGATAAAATTTTTAAAAAAAAGTTACATAAAGGTTATACAATATTTATTTAAAAAAACAACGTTGTTACGAAACCAACATTAAAAAAATAAGTTTATAAGTATTTTTACCAACTAAATTTAACGAGGATCTTCTCTTTTTTATTTGTTTCAATGTCCCTTATGTGAAAATTTTTACAGTTTAATTTATTTATATAGTTTAGGTTAGTAATCCAAACAGAAGTGATCAACTTATATGATATGTATTCTTTTTAGAAATATATAATGAATTTTTTTTTATTAACATGCTCAAATTTATATTCTTATTAAACTAAAAAGAAGCCATTGAATTGAGTATTAACAATCAAAGATATTACAATGTTTAAAGACATCATGTAATGATATATATGATCTTAGCTAGGGAACTAAACAATCTGAAAAAGCTGTATAATACTCGAGTATAGAGGAATGAGTGACATAGTGGTAATGGAGAATCTAGTTTTAATAGAATGTAACAATCAAAACAAGACAAAATACGAAAACATTATACAAGAAGGGCCACACCACTAAGCTATGAATAGGTTTTATTAAAACTAACTTCGTAATAGCAGCTTCATTCTGCATAATTTTATGTCGTGGTAATTATGGGGATATACAATATATAAAGGGATATGTGCACATTGTTATTGTTGTCATTTTTCTATGCTAGACAAAAAGAACCATGCTTCTATTTCTAAATTCTAACAGTATTACTTTCATGTACTTTTATTTTGGTTATTTTCTTCTTCAAAATTGCCTTCTTTTTTTTTTTACTATACTCCTTAGGGAGAAAATGACAAAATTTGTATCAATTGTTTCTTTCAAGCTAGGCTGTGAGTGTGACAATATGAATGAAAATGAAGGAGAAGTATTCTTCACTGCACCCTAGACATAGAATAGGGGTACATATATTCATTCTCATGTTCCTCTTTCCAAGGAAAGGCTAAGAAACAACAATATATGTATTTAAATTGTGTTTTTTATTATTTAATTAATAATACAAAATAATCAATAAAAATTCAACCAATATCAATCAACAACTTAAATTGGATGTTTTATTTTTATAGATTTCGATTATTCTGTTTTTAGAAAATATAAAGTTAACCGATGATTATTTTATATTTCAGATATTTTATAATTTTCATTGTGGATATTTTATAAATAGTAATTATAAATATTATACCTTTTATTAGTTGATTTGTTGGTTAGAAAAATATTAATTACGTAACATTAACATTTTGATGCAATTGTAATTTGTAAGTAACCCTTTTGAGTGCAATATATATGGGACAAAAATGTGTTATTGGTCTGCCTTGAGTTGAGCTTGTGACTATGTGACAAAAACAATACTACCCTCATGTGGTCCCATTTAATTTGCTCATGCATATATGTTCTTATTTAATTTATGGATATGAGGGGCTAAGCTTTTCTCTTGTATAGATCACAAGCTTCTAAGAACTATGCTAAGTTGCAAAAGTAATGTTAAATGGATAAACTAAATTATTAAGAGAAGGAAGCAAGCTAGATAGTAAAGTAGTTTGGGTTTTTGCTAAATTGTTAAGGACTGCTAACAAAGTGGATCATAACTCATTCAATTGCAAGCTACTATATGTATATCAAAATTATAAGTAAATGTAAAAAATCAGCCACTATAATAATTAAATTTGTTAGAATAATTAAACTTTGTTATAGTAAAAAAAATATTTTTTAAAAAAAACAGTACAATTTATATCATGACTGAATAGCTACTATTTTTTGTTAAAAAAAAGATAATATTTTTTTAAATAAAACACTAAATATATCTATTTTATTTTTTATGACAAAATAACAACCGTATATAGAAGGTACTCAGTACAATAATTTTCTTAGCTTATTGATAATCAAATAATTGAAGAAGGGACACAAGGAAGCAACATGCACCTGCTTGCTTGAGTGAACTTTACACCATCATCTATCTATATATGGTATGGTATTTCATATGTTGGTCCCATTTGATGCCTTCTTATTTTAACGCAAATATTAGAGACAAGGAAATGACTCAAGAGTGTCCAATTATTCTGATTTTATCCTAGCTTTCTTGTTAAACTTCTCTATTGATTTTAATTCAAAGATAAAAACTTAATGCATATCAGAGAATGGGGAATGGATCAATAATGAGTAGGGATATGAGATAAGATTTACACACTCTTCTTCATAGTGCATGGGATGATACTTTAAGTCCAAATTATATTACTACCTATGATCTATTATATTTTTAATATATTTTAATTAAAAAATTCTATGAAGATCAAATCATGGAAATCATGTAAAGTGTATTTTTTTCTGGTTAGGTAGGAACACAAATAAAATTTAGTTGGTTAGGAGAAGACTAAACCTCTCATTAGTCCCAAGTCCCAACTACTTCATATATAGTCAAAACCAAATACACCCATGTTCTTCTAATGGATTGCTAAACTACCTACTATGAGCTGCTAAAGTGGTTCTGAAATATCCTATGTGACATTACTTATTGACTCTAGATAATCTAATTTATATAAATGATTATATGGTACAAATATAAATAATAAAAATGTAAATTTTATTAAGAGTATATGTGAATTTATATTTGTATGTTACTTTAATTTTTTTGAAATATAAATAATAAAATCTGCATTATAAAAAAATTTATATATGTATTAATTTAAATATGTATCGAATAATTTTTTTTTTATATAATAAAAAGTTAGGAAGGATTTGGTATTATTATATACATTTATAGAAATATATCTTTTATTTTATTTTTAATACAAAACCTTTTTAATTTGAATAATATTGAGAAAGTATAAGAAATTAACATTTTTTTAGTTAATTTTAACCAATTCTTTTATGACTCTGTTCTACTTACCTTTTCTTTTCACTCACACTACTTATCAAGTTATCGCTTTAATTCAAACATACATATTATCCATCTCTTATGTTTTTCAACAAAGCTATCACTTGTTTTCTATATTCTATTTCACTTTCGGCTTATTTTTAGTAAAATTATGAAAAAAAATTTACATGAATTTAAGATGTTCATTTGAATGCTAATGTGATTAAAAATATTTTTTTTAAATTAATAATATTGCTAATAAATAGTGAACTCTTTAATTGAACTCTATTTACTATGTTAAATAATATTACATTTACTATTGTTAAATAAATTTAATAAATAAAAGAATGAAATAATTGATACATGAGTACCTATTATAATACCATAAGTTAATTCCAAGCATCTGTGCTAATGCTATCAAATAAACAAGAAAGACATTTTTTGCATGTGGTTGTTTGACAAATCCTACTAACTGCTGATCTAGCAGGTTTGGCTTGGGGATCTTAATTTCCATATATAAAAATATAGACACTTTTTACAGAGGAAAAAAAAAAAAAAGAAGCTCATAGTCACAACAAAATTCCTCATTAAACAATTCCATTGTCCTACATGGATTTCCAATTTACAGTAAAGGGCCCATAAGAATCCAAGAAAATAATACACCATTTTCAAAAATACCCTATTGGGATTTGTATTTATACATAGCATATCATGGGCTTTTATGTAATTTTATATTGGTCCCCCCACTATGACTCCATCAACGTACTGTAAGATTCATTTTCTGTAAAGTTTTTGGAAGGCTTTGCATCTTTTTGGTTAATTTTCTTTCCCTTTCGGCAGAAAAATCTGTATTATTGCGTGGCTCAATATTATTAATCCTCGTTTTTGTAATTGGATGATATCTTTATCATTTATATCTGTATCGGATAAATCTTTATAAATTTAAATCATAATTCAAAATTATCTTAATGGATAACATACCAACTTTAGTCTGCTTTATGTATATATCATGCAATTTTCTCTATTAGAAGTTATAAGGTTTTAGATTTTCCTATTTTTATGTCAATTTCAGAAATATGATTAGTTTTCTATTTACTCTAAAATGTTTAGTGACCTTTGGTTTAATGAACAGGTTTATATGATCTTAAAATTTCATGAAGAGTCATCAACACGTAGGTTTTGCATGGTTGGAGAAAATATATAATAAGCCTCATGTTTTGTTACTACTTGCTATTAAGTTTCAGAATTAGATCCGAGAATGACCAATCAAGTAAAAAGAGAATTTGATAATACATAATAGTGATAGGTGAATGATGAGATTAAAATTTAAAAACCTCTTTTCAGAATTAATCAGGCAAATTCACCAACCCCATGTAAGAAAGGGAAGTACTTGATAACTTTTTGAAACATTGTTTCAGAAGAGCAACATAGACATGTCATGATTACACACATAAAGTGTAAGTAAAATGAGTATTAAAGCAAGATATTGTTGACATTTGACAATATCCACAAACTGAATAGGATATGGTGGGATACATAGTGGGATGCAATGCAATGCATTGGAATGAAAATTCTTGATTTTGTTTCAAAAGCAAATACCTAATTCTGGTTTGGGGTAACTTTTCACATGTGGGCATATTGGTAAACTAATTAGTCTCACACTCCTTCATGGGAACATATATTAAGTAATTTCCTTATTATTATCAGGTGACCTTATTAGCATTGCAAACAGCTCAGTTGGAGTTACATTAGATCATGTGTTTGAATATTTTTAGACGTTCATTTTAATTAAAAAATATTTTACAATTAAAATTAATTTAAAATCAACCATTAAAAATATTGAAACGCCTTATCTCACGAAATACCTGATCCATGTATGTTATTATTATACGACAAAGTGTCACATTTTATTATTCTATAATAGTAAAAAAATAAAATCATGTTATGACTGACATAAAATTACCTCAGTCTCTCACTTTCTCTTGTTCTCATTCACATGCCCTCATTCCCATGCCACTAGTTTTTTTTCTCCATTTGAGAACAGAGACAAAAACCCACTCATTGGATTTGAGATGACCCTTTCTACCATCTCTTATTCTATATTTTTTCAGGTTCTATCCTATTCCAACCATAGATACACAAACACAACCTTTGAACCAAATCCAACCGTTGGATACCACATGTTACTCTTTTTTCCAATTCTCAATAAATATTCCTACCATATTATTATAAAAATAATAATAATAATATAAATATAAAAACATATTACAGTGCAGAACTGCACATATTATCTTCTCATCAGCATTTACATGCTTCATTTTGTTCTTTCTTCTGTTTTTCCTGATGGATGCAACTGTTACCACCACCACTAACAGCAACAACAATGGCAACCATGAAATAAGCAGAGAAGAAATCCAAACGGCCATAGCCAAAGCAGTGGAGCTAAGAGCACTCCATGCTGCTTTAACACAAGGAAGCAGCCCTGCCAATGCTAGATTCCCATCACCTTCCCCTGCTTCTCACTACTCTGCTCTTGATTACCCTGTTTTCACACCAGTATGACCATTTCTCCTTCACTTTTTTTAATTCAACTTTCTATCTACAATCTATCTAATTTATCTCACAATGCTGTTTCCTTCTGATGCATTCTGATAACTTTTTTTCCCTTCTCTTAATCTCCTTCTGTTGTGTTTATAGAAACTAACCAAGAAAGGAGTTGACTTTTTTCTTGCTTTTGATGTAATTTTCAAGAACATGTAACATTAGACTGCGTTTTCATTTTAAGTGTTTTCTGTTTTCTAGATTTTGCTAAAGAAAAAGAGAAAGCGGCAAAAACAATAAAATCATGTTTTATGATGTTCTTTCTTTTTCCTTTTGCAAAATTCAGAAAACAGAAAACATTTAAAATGAAAACGCAAATCAAAACGCACCCTTAGTTTCTAATTGTGACGAGTATTATATATCATTGACAGAGCTATGAAGATGAGCCTTTGGCAGGAGGAGTGTATCATCATCAGAACATGGGATCAGAAAGTTGGGATGAGAATCCCTTAGAAGGAGGAGGAGGAACAAACACCATGGAAAACATTGTCCCAGATTACAAAGACAAATCATGTTCAAGAAAGGGATTACCTTTTGGTTTCTCCAACTTAGATTCTCACACATGTTCTGCTGCTGAAGACAGCAAATCAGTGACAGGTTCTTGTGCAAACAACATCACAGTTCTTCAATCTTCACCTGCCAATAATAATAATAACAATGACTACTTCAAATCAAGAAGGAGAAACAGTTTGGAAGAGTTTAAGGCCGTTTCTTCTTGCAATAGATGCAAGCCTGCAATCATCACTAGTGAATTTGATAGCACAACAAGGAACAGCAGAAGCTCCAACATTGTTGTTCCACTCACTGATTCTCATGCTTCTTTCCAAACACAGCCCAAAAGTAAAGGAGTTATGTCATGGCTGTTTCCAAGGTTCAAGAAGAAGCATAGCAAGAATAATGTGATGATGATGATGAGTTCCCCAAACAGAACTGAATCTGAGGAAGTTTCTCAGGTTCTTAAGGACATGGGAATAGTTTCAGTTGAGACACTCAACAGGGAGCTAATAGAAGCTAATGAGAGTAGGGACGCGGCGTTAATGGAAGTTTCCGAGATGAGAGCTTCATTGGGGGAGCTCAAGAAGAAGCTAGAGTACTTGGAGAGTTATTGTGAAGAGCTCAAGAATGGATTGAAGCAGCATGCTGTGCCTAGAAAGCCCTCGCCGCTTCGCGAGAACCTTAATAATAGTCACAACAATGGAGAAGAGAATTTGATGCCTGTGAATGAAGATGTCATGGTTGAGGGATTCCTGCAGATGGTATCCGAATCGAGGCTTTCGGTGAAGCAATTCTGCAAGACACTGATCATCCAAGTTGAAGAGAATGATCATTGTTTGATCAACAATTTGAACTTGCTTCTTCAACCATACAGGCTCTCACTGAATTCCAAATACTCAAAAGCAGTTCTCTATCACTTTGAGTCCTTAATAAACCAATCACTCTACCAAGATTTCGAGAATTGCGTGTTCCAGAAGAATGGATGTGCCAAGTTCTTGGATCCAAGGCAGGATAGGCAGGCACAGTTCTCTTCATTTGTCTCACTGAGGAACTTGAGCTGGAATGAGGTGCTGAAGAAGGGAACAAAGTATTACAGTGAAGAGTTCAGCAAGTTCTGTGACCAGAAAATGAGTGGTATAATCACATTGCTGAATTGGACTAGGCCTTGGCCTGAGCAACTTCTTCAAGCATTCTTTGTAGCAGCAAAATGCATATGGTTGCTGCATTTATTGGCATTTTCTTTCAAGCCTCCATTGGGAATCATAAGGGTGGAAGAGAATAGGAGCTTTGATCCTCAATACATGGAAGATATGGTTACTGATAGGCAGAGATCACAGCAGGGTCCAAATAGGGTTAAGATCATGGTGATGCCAGGGTTTTATGTTCAGGATAGGATCTTAAGGTGTAAAGTTCTTTGCAGGCACAAGTCTGTACCCTAATAATTCACTCACATTGCAATTTATCTATGTTAATTGTTAGTGTGCATTTTTATTTTGCTTTTGTGGTTTAGAGATTAGAGTTTAGACTCTCTCTTCTTCAAGTATGTAACTATGTTAAATTGAATGTGATAATTAATAATGATGGCTCAAACTCAGAGCCTCAAATTTGTTGTATCCAACTATCCATTGCTCACTAGATTTTATATGGCTGAGTGAATTTCATTTCCTTGAACTTCCTGAATGCCATTTTTTAACATGTGTAACATGTGATTTGCTTAAGGAAGAAAATAAATAGAAGACAGCTATGAATTAGTTGACATTAGTTTCAAACTCATGCTGATTCTTTGTTATATTTTAGGTTTTTTTTTTTTTTTTGGTTAAAAAGTAATAACTTATGCTGTCATGAAACTTTACTTTACCTGACTAATTAGGTCCTTGGGTCTTATGAGTCATGACATACACAATATGCTCATCATTTTAACCAGTAACTAGTCCAAGTAACTTGGGGTCATGTTGCGTGTATCAATTCTTTGGTCAACTGTACATTCTTAATGAAATTTAGATCAACAATTGATTAGTCATTAATCCGAATATGACAGGGAAAAAAAAACCGTAGTTACTAGCCCTCTCAAAAGCTGTTGACCAAAAACACCATAAAATCTTGGGTTCTTTTTTTTTTTTTTCAGTTTGGTCTTTATGCTTATGGAGTTATGGACTTATAGCAAAATGTTACCTTTCAAATTTCAATGTCTCTGTCCAAAACAAAAAATTTCAATGTCTGTATTATAAAAAAAAAAGAAGATAAGAGTCATGATGATCAAAATATATATATATAATTGTCCAAAAATATATATATATATATATATATATATATATATATATATATATATATATATATATATATA